>CANXYI010528739.1:0-23596 GCA_948208565.1 Hura crepitans | reverse complement strand
TCAAAGTTTCATGACAAGTGCCACTACCTCGATCCACATAAAAGTGACCAGGCAAACCAAGCACACTTTTCGAACCCTATGGCACTATTCATAGAGCTTCGAAGTACGGGCATTGCATTTCTTCCCCTCTTAAGAAAATTTCATCCTCAAAATCACCTAGAGCAAATTAAGGAGGATACTGAGCTCCTATTTTCTTGTCTGGCTCTTAAGTAACTTTCTCTATATTTTATACCTCTATAGCATTGTAATAGTGGTATGGACTCCTCTTTACAATTATCTCATTTCACAAGCCATACTCTATACCATTTCCTCTTCATAACTTATGTCCGATTGTACTTCGATAGCTATCATTGTAGTCACATGCAACAGATCCAATTTATATCCCCTGAGCATAGAAGCATAAAAACACTATGTATTGTTGTAGCTCAGGTGGTAGTGCATGCCTATATTCTAGAGATTTGACACTATCAGTACTCTCATAGTGTCTGATGAACTTAGGACTCAATTTCCCTATTTCCTAAACCTCTGCACCCATTTCCCTAAAAAAACCTCTAGAACACTTTTTCTTCAACTGAATACTTAGAAGCTCTCTACTTTAAGTCAGTATATGATTCTCATCTAATCACAACTGCTATCAGTCTTTTTCTGATTAATTTCACTTTTCTTCAGCCTCTTTAGTCAAATCTACTCTGAAGACTTTCTTTCTCTAACCTACTCCAATAGAAAAGGGTCCTACATCATCTATCATACGATGCCTCATATGGGTCCATTTCTGAACTAAACTAGTCACTGCTATCATAGGCAATCTTTGCTAAAAATATATGCATATATATCTCAGTTAACCATAAGCTTACTAATACTGTCTCACAACATATTATTAGATATTTGTATCACCCTCTTTAATTGTCTATTAGATTAAGGATGATAAATTAAGTTATAAGCTAGTCTAGTGCCTAAAGCTACTTATAGCCTCTTCCAAAATCTAAAATTAAAATAAAGATCTCTATTGAAATGATAGTCACTGGCACATCATGAAATCAGATGATCTTATTACGTATAGTCTAGCTAACATCTTTAAGGACTAATCCATCCTAACCAGGTAACTTGAACTATCTTAACCATCTATTAACAACCATTCATGCAACATTGCATTTACCTTTGGTCAATAGTAAGCCCATCACAAAACTCTAGGTTAACATTTCTCATTCTCACTCTAGTATAGCTATAGGATACAATAATTCAGAAGGAACTGGATGCTCAGCTTCTACCTATTGGCATATCAAATACTTGATATCATATTCTACCACATCTCTTTCCATACCAAACCATCAATTAATAAAATTTTGAGCTCAAATTTTTCCTTCCAAAATGTATGAAACGAGGAGCCTCATGTATTTCCTTAAACATCTACACCTTAGATCCTTTGTACAAGATATGCATGATCTATTCTGATGATTCAACTACCCACTTTTTGTCAACTCAAACCCTATGGTCTTCCCCTCTTTAGCTTTGCTAATTTTCTGAACCATTTGCTTATCTCTCATTCGATTCCCTTTGACCTACTATCTAAAATCTGACTTCACTTACGATTTAGCCACTACTGCCTCTTCTGTAGTGAATCATAACCTAACATTCATAGCTCTTAAGGTCACCATAGATTTCCTATACTTAGCATCTACTATCACATTAGCTTTCACTAGTTGGTAGTCAATCAGGCAATTATAATCCTAAATCAACTCTATCTAGCTCCTCTATCTCAGGTGCCTTCCTAAGTAAAGGAACACTTCAAGCTCTTATGATCTGTACATATACAACATTCCTCTTTATACTGATAAGGCTATCGTATGTTTTAGAACAACCTCAATGACAACTAGCTCTAAATCAGGGGTAAGATAATCCCTCTCTCATGGCTTCAACTATCTTGAAGCACAAGCCACTAGCTTTCCATCTAACATTAACACTTGACAAGCCATTTCATGAAGCATCATTGTACATAACAAAGTCCTTACCCTATTCAAGTTGAATTACGATAGGAACCTCTATCAACATCTATTTCAGCTTAGCAAAACTGGCTTGACATTGATTATCCCACACAATTTTTTTTACATTATTTCTGATTAGTCTAGTCAAAGGAGTAACAATAATATAAGTCCTCTTACAAGTCCTTTGTAATATCAACTATGCCCCAAAAATTTCTCATCTTAGTCACATTCCTAGAGGGTTTCTTATAATGCTCGTAATTTATGATCTTATGAACAGTACCTTCTGAGCCCGAGTGATGTTCCCTATAGTGCAGGGCATTACCACGAGGCCAAAAAGAGGCCTATTGGTCATAAAACTTTGGCGGGCCTAAAAATGGTAAAATGAAAGAATTTAAAAATTTAGCAAAACCAATAAATCATTTTGGGTCGAGAACTAGTGTATAAAGAGATAAAATGAGTTTATGAAAAGACAACCCCGGGATGTGTCTGGACGGACTTAAAAATACCATACCTTGAACCTCAAAAATTCCAATGAGTATGATGGAGAAGGGATTTTAATTTTCTGAGGTCGTTTGATATTTTTTTTGAGTATTTTATTTTGGCAAATGAATAGTGCCAAAAAGTCAACCGTGGAATTTTGACTTAAAATTTTATGTGGGCCTTAATGACACTAATTAAGGATTTTTAAAACTAAAATGAGTATTTTTGGAGGTCTAAAGAATTTTCTATGACTTTCTAAAGCTTAAAAAGGCATAGGATGAATATGAGCCGTTAGATCACCATGTGTAGCGATTAAGGCCATCCACCTACCTCTATATAAGAGGTTACAATGTGCATGGCTCACATGTGTAACCTAGTCATCTTCCTCCTTAAGATCCCTAAAAGTTGATGCCATTCTCTCTCCTTTACCATTCTTTTTCTTCACTTTTCTCTCTCCTCTCTCGATTAAAACCCATAAAATTTATATGAACCCTTGCCTCCATAATCCCTAAATTCTAAATCTTCTGATAGAATTGAGAAATAGAGCTTAGATTGGGAGATCTCTCACTTGAGTGAATAGTGACTTTTCTTGAGCAAGTGCCTTTAACCTATTTTTTATTTTTGGTATAGGTGGATTAAGGTATTCTAAGGTTAGCCATGGTTTTAGATTTCAATTTAGAGCTAAAGAGAATTTTTGAGAATTTTTCTAAGGGTGAATTATGTATGTTTAGGTACTAATGATACCATTGGAGGAGAGCAAGCTTACAAGCCTCCAAGTGGTAGGGAAAAGGGTGTTTCACACCTTAGCTATGTGGAATAGACTAAAATTTAGTATGTCTGTGTTTGTTATGAAATTATGCATTTGTGTTCTATGAAAGTGTATGTTCATGGTGTTATGCATAATAATAAGGTGAATTAGTGTTATAGTAATGTTAATGGCCTTAAAATAATATATTTGGCATGATAGATTGGGAAGAAATCCATGTGTATGTGCATGTGTGTGCTTGGTTGAATGGGGTATGTAATGTGGCATGGTATGTGTGAACATGTATATGGCACATTAGGTGAGAAGATGGCAAGTATATGGAGTGTATAAACCATAATTTGGAATGGATAATAATAGTGATATGTTTGGAATGAAAATGTGGTGAAATAGTAGCTTGATTGGATAGGCATGTAATGACTTGTAAATTGGCATGATTATGTATTTTAAGGTGTGAATATGGCTTATGTATGAATATGTGGAGAAATGATAGAAATTGGAGTTGGTATGGGTTGCATTTAGAAAGGAATGAACTTTAGAATTGACAAAATGAATAGTAATTTTACGACGATAGGCATGTTGTGGCATTTTGTGTGCAATTTGGCATGGCATGTAATTTAGTGACACATTAGATTCAAGAAGTAATAAAATTAAGAATAATAGTCTCATATAGATATTGGCTTATCAGTTAGACACCCACTAGATGGTTTGACTGGTCAATTAGGGAGTTAGTAGCTGCTAGCTAGTTTGGTCCTTCTGGGGCCATTGTTGTATGTTGGATGTGGCGGGTGCAGCTGCTGAGGTTCTGAGATGAACCCTACACACTCGGGTATTGAGAGGTCCTCGTGGGCTGATCCTTGCTACCTATTTGTTGTTTGTGGATATTGGGAGGTCCCATGGGGCTGATCCCTGCTATCCACCTGTGGTGTTGATGATGTGACTCAAGGTATTAGGAGGTCCCATGGGGCTAATTCTTGCTATCCCATTTGCAGATATTGGGAGGTCTACGGACTGATCCATGCTATCTGCCAGTTCGGTATTTGGGAGGTCTATGGACTGATCCCTACTATTGGGTGAGGTAGGTGCAGCTACCGAGGTTCAAAATGTAGGCCATTGCACAGGATAGTTCCTGCTATTCGGTGTTTTAAAGTGTTGTCTGTCTATCATAAGTCTAAATTATAATAAACTGGACTGAGAAATAAATAAGTAGACTTGGACTTAATAAAAGAACTGGTCATAATTGGATAGGGCAAATGGCATCTAGCATTGTGCGTTGCATGTTGCAAGTGTGTGTGTGTTATGACATATTATATTTGGTCTATTTTATCACTGAGTTTATACTAAGCGTATCGGTGTTTCAATGCACTGGCTATAGATTGAGGGACGATCAGCTTCAGACGGCATTAGTGTAGTTGCTTTCTGAGTCCTTGGGTATATTTTGCTTTCTTTTGGTTATTGTAGATATGCACTCGTGTATAGTAGGTTAGTGTGGGTTATGGGTTGTAAAGATAAAACTTGAGATAATAACCTTATATATCTGTATAATTTTGGCTGTTAATCTGTGTGTTTGTGGGTCTGAGACCCTGTATATTATGTTGAGTATGCTGATATGTGATTATGTTTTAGAAGACCAGAAGGGTCTAGGGGTTGAGATTGATATGAGGGTGGTTGTAGAAGTGTTTTCCCTTACAAGTTCAATTTGGGTTTTTCACTCGGGTAGCTATTATGTTGTCGGATTGTTTGTAAATGTTTGGTAGTCATAAGGCAGTAATAAAAGGCTAAGTAGACAGAAGCATATAATAGGTAGACTAGGTTAAAGCAAGTCAAAGTTCGGTAAAAGTTAAATGAAAGGTCGCTGGAAAAATCCAAGGATGGGTGACCTCACGAGAAGTAGCACACTTTGCCTATTTTTCTTCAGGAATGGGCAGGGGGTGTTACAATACCTCTCGGCCATACATAGTGCCATCCATACTCATGTCTTTTCTCACCACACATACACAAAACATTAAAGCCATAACCTACACATTTTGTATCATCATAAAGCATATGCATACATGCCATAACACCTCACCCACACACTTACACACTATTGGCCAAAAGGAGACTACCATCTTCCATGCAATTTCTCCATTAAAACAATCCACAAATCATTCTTTTACTATGGAATTAATACCAAAATAGTCTTAGTTCACTATCATACACACACTAACCACTAAAACCATGAATTCCAAACACTATTTTCACTCATTTTACACTTGTAATGACCATGGCATGCCTCTAACACATTAAATTCACATACCTTATCATCTTTGAAGCTTTTCCTACACCTTAGCACCCTTAATCCCCTTGTTGATCACAAATTCTCCCTTAGCCTCTATATTGCCATACAAATCCTTGACAATTCATATCAAATTCCATAGACCTCCAAATGAAAATCCAAAAACATAGGCACTCTTAGATTGATGAAATCCTTTAGGAAATAAAATAAAAAGGAAGAAAACCACTTACACACAAACTTGAATTTTAGCCACCCTTTTATGTACATTCAAACCTTCCTTGAATTTTCTTGACTTTTATGAGCATCAATGGTGACTACCAACTTCATAAATCATTTCTTCACCGATTAAGGGGATTTTTGGTGGTCATTTGTGAGGAATGGAGGAGAGAAAGGCTAAAAAATGGGGGGTATTGTGCAGTAATGGCATCGACTGCCAAAGGAGGAGAAATGGGGGAGAAAGATGGAGGGGAGGTGATGTGGCATCTTGGTGGAGTGTTTAGGTGGCAAGGGCATTTATATGTATAAAGGGGTGCCTCAGGTGATGACACGTGGCACCCGAGCACCCTGAAAACCTCGATTTGTAGTTGAAACTTCGAAAAATTTTTAAAACTCACTCAGACCTTCAAAAATCATCCCATCAATTTTAAAAATCCTCAATTAGGCCTATTTAGGGCCTCACAAAATTTCACGACCAAATTTCTTTGGCAGGACAGTTAATAATTGCCTCGATTTATGTGTAAAACCTAAAATTTAAGAGAAATAGCAAACAACCTTGAAATTTAAAAATTCCTTCACTGATAGCCTTAAGGGAATTTTTGACCTTTAGGGTATGATATTTTCATGTTTGTTCGGGCATATCCCGGGTCATTCTTGACCCAAATCGATCTGGGCCTGTAGACCACTAGATTACAGCCTAAAATAATTTATTGGTGTTGTTAAATCTTTAAATTAAGTCATTTTCATCATTTTATTGCCAATCAAAGTTTTATGGCCAGTACATCTTGCCTCGATCCTCGTACAGGTGACCCAGCACTCTGAAAACACTTTTCAAGCCCTTAGTGGTACTATTCATGAAGCCTTGACTTACGAGCGTTGCAGTTCTTCTCCTCATAAGAATTTCTTCCTCAAAATTACCTAAGGTGAACAAATACGGATATTGACTTTGTATATGCTCCTCGAGTTCCCATGTGGCTTCTTCTGAATTATAATGCTTCTAGAATACCTTAACCAGGGGGATGGTCTTATTTCTCAACTGCTTCACTTCTTGAGCCACAATCTATACTGGTTCTTCATTATAACTTAGATCTGGCTATACCTCAATATCCGTTACTAGAATTATATGAGATGGATATGATCTATACCTTCTAAGTATTGAAACATGAAACACATCTTGTATCTGTTGTCACTCAGGTGGCAAGGCTAGCCTATATGCTAGTGATCTCACTTTCTCTATAATCTCATATGGGTCGATAAATCTGGGACTCAGCTTCCCTCTTTTCCCAAATATGAGCACTTTCTTCCATGGAGATACATTCAAAAACACTCTGTCACCCACTATATACTCAATATCTCTCTATTTCAGGTCAGCATAAGACTTTTGTATGTCAGTTGCAACTTTCAATCTTTCTCTAATAACCTTAACTTTTTCTTCTACATCTGTGATAAGATTAACTCCTAAAATCTTGTTTCCCCAACTTCACTCCAGCACAAAGGAGTTTTACATCTTTTATCATACAGTGCCTCATAAGGTGCCATGCCCAAATTGGCTTGATAATTGTTATTGTAAGCAAATTCAGCTAAGGACAAGTACTGGTCCCAGCTACCTTTAAATTCAATGGCACAACTACGTAGCATGTCTTCTAACATTTGTATCACCCTTTTTGATTGTCCATCTATTTGGGGGTGAAAGGTTGTACTATAAGTTAGTCTAGTGCCTAATGCCTGATGCAGTTTCTTCCAAAACCTGGAAGTAAATCGAGGATCCCTATTTGAAATAATAGCCATTGATACCCCATGGAGTCTGTCAATCTCATCTGTGTATAGTTTGGCTAGTTTCTTTAGAGGATAATCCATTATGACAGGGTTAAAGTGAGTTGTTTTAGTTAATCTACCTCCAATAACCCACACATCATCACATTTATTCCGAGTCATAGGTAGTCCCATTACAAAATCCATTGTAACATTTTTCCACTTCCATTCTGGTATTGCTATAGGATGTAACAATCCATAAGAAACTTGATGTTCAGCTTTCACTTGCTAACATGTTAGACATTTAGCCACATACTCTACTATATCTCTCTTCATACTTGATTACCAACATTTAGACTTCAAGTCTACGTACATCTTTGTACTACCAAGGTGCATAGAATAAGAAGCTTCATGTGCCTCCTTTAGTATTTGTAATCTCAGGTCATCTGTACCAGGTACACATAACCTGCCATGGTAATACAGATGTCCATCTCTACTTAGTTTAAATCCTATTGCCTTCCCCTTTTTAACTTTACCCACAAGCTGTACTAGTTGTTCATCCTTACCCTGTGTCTCCTTTATCAGTTGTTTGAAATCTGGTTTAATTTGAAGTTCAACCAGAATATCATTTTCCTCTGTGCACTATAGTCTAGCATTTATAGCTTTCAAAGTTACCATAAACTTCTTGCTCAAAGCATCTGCCACCATATTAGATTTCTCTGGGTGGTAATCTATTAAACAATCATAATTTTTAATCAGTTCTAACCACCTTCCGTCTGAGGTTCAACTCCCTCTGAGTAAGGAGATATTTTAGGCTCTTATAGTTTGTGTAGATATAAACTTCTCACCATACAAATAATGCCTCCAAAATTTCAAAGCAAACACAATAGCAGCTAAGTCTAAGTCATGAGTAGAGTAGTTCCTCTCATGAGATTTCAACTATCTCGAAGCATATGTTACCACTTTTCCTTCCTACATTAATACACAACCCAAGCCATTATGTGAGGCATCACTATATACAACAAAGTCCTTACAATGTTCAGGTTGAATCAAGATAGGAGCTTCTGTCAACATCTTCTTCAATTTGTCAAAACTTTCTTGACATCTTACATCCCACTCAAATTTCACACTCTTCCTGATCAATCTAGTCATAGGTGCTGCAATCATAGAAGGTCCTTTCACAAATCTTTTGTACTACCTAGCTAAACCCAAAAAAAACTCTGTATCTTTGTCACATTCCTTAGAGGTTCCCATCCTAACACTACCCTGACTTTGTTAGGGTCTATTCTAGTACCCTTTACTAACACTAAATGTCCCATAAATGCCACTTCATCTAGCCAAAATTCACATTTACTCAATTTGGCATATAGCTGTTTCTCCCTTAGGGTCTGTAACATAACTCTGAGATGTATTTTATGTTCTTCTTTGGTCTTAGAGTACACTAAGATATCATGAATAAATACCACAACAACCTGATCTAGGTATGGTTGGAACATTTTGTTCATTAGATCCGTAAAAGCTGCTAAGGCATTAGTTAGCCCAAATGACATCACTAGGTACTCATAATGCCCGTATCGAGTCTTGAAAGTAGTTTTAGGAATGTTAACTTCCTTGATTCTCAGTTGGTGGTACCTAGATCTCAAATCAATTTTGGAAAATACACCCGCACCTCTCAGCTGATCACAAAGATCATCTATTCTAGGCCAAGGATATTTATTCTTCACTATCACTTTATTCAACTGTCTATAATTAATAAACAATTGAAGGGACTTATCTTTCGATTTCACAAACAAAACAGGGCTCCCAAAGGTGAAGTACTAGGTTTAATGAAACCCTGATCTAACAGATCTTGTAATTGCACCTTCAGTTCTTTCAACTCAACAGGTGTCATTCTATAAAGAGTAATGGACATAGGAGTTATACCAGGATACACCTCAATCTCAAAATCATGCTCTCTTTATAGAGCCAACGCTGGTAACTCATTAGGGAAAACATCAAGGAATTCAAAAACTATTGGGATTTGTTCAAAGTTTAGAGTGGAAGTATTGGTATCAATGACATATGCTAGGTAGACTTCACACCCTTTATGGATGAGTTTTCTTGCTATAACAGCTGAGATAAGGTTATCCGGAAGGTTTCTCTCACCCACAACTGTCACTTCCTATCCCTCTATAGTTTAAAGGGTTAGCTTCTTATGTTTACAATCCACTACAGCTCGATGTTTAGACAACCAATCCATTCCCAAAATCACATCAAATTCATGGAAGGGTAATTCAATCAAATCTACAGAAATTCCTAAATTACTAAAGGACACTACCTATACACCCGATTCACATTCACACTCTGCCCTATCTCTATCTTCTTACTTTGAGATGCTACCATAGATGCCTGTGTATAGGCACCCTCTAGTTATCTTTGAGGACACTCTCTCTGGTAATGGCCTTTGGCACCACAATTAAAGCACTCTCCCTTTCTACTTAACCCATATTGGCCCCAGTGTCTCGTATTGCAAGTATTGTAAGTCAGGGGTCCATCTATGTTCCCTGCTAGTCCCGGAGCACTAGAGGCTCATGGAGGTGGTCAAGGTCTAACTGTAGAAGCCAGCCCAGACCTCTGAGATTGAGTCTGTGCTTTACTTTTTCTCTTACTACCACATGGGGCTGCACTAGACTACCCAATAGTGAACTGTCTCTTCCTTTGAAAGAAATCCCTTATCTCCTGTACCATTTCTTCCATATCATATATAGATGCTACTAATATTGCAAAGTCTGTAACCCTTGGGTTAGCTATCTGCATCCTTAATTTTACATTCAAACCTTTTTAGAATCCCTTACATTTCTCTTCTTTATTAGGAATGAACTCCTCAGTATTTCTGATTAATCTAGTGAAATACTTTTCATACTCTAATATTGTTTTACTGCCTTATTCATCTAGCATTCTAACACATATCTTATTTAACTACAAATGAAACAGGGCTTACCAGCCTTTTTACAATGTAGCAGTTCAGAAAACAACCTTAGACATTGGCACTCATGTGAAACACCTAGGAACATAAAAAACCTATGCCCTGATACCACCCAATATGACACCCTCTATCGGACTCCCGAAGAAAATCCAGTATTAGTGTAGGTTACCCATCTTAAAATTACTTTAGGTCTGCACTCCTTAACACTTACAGACTATTTTATAACTTTATCAAATACTACTTATTTTCTCAGTTTATCCTTTAATCATTTTCAAATAAGGTGTAACAGACACAAAAAACCCATTTACAGACATTCTACTTGTCTACAGAAAATTAGGTAGCACAACGGCTATTCGGGTGACATCCTGAAAATTTTTTTCACCTGTAAAAGCACTTCTATAATTATAATTAACCTATCTCTTTCTCCTGGACCCTTATGGTCCCCTCAAAAATCTCATCATACATCAATAACATATCACAATCACATAGGGCCTCAAGCCCACAGTTATCAAAAACCATAAAAATGAGCCATTCAGATAGACAACCTATTTATATACATCACACCTATCCTTCTAATATATACAGTCACAAGCAGCCTCTAAGCATGCTAAACCCATAACCTACAGTGTTTACATGAGTCCTGACTAACAAAACAAAGAAAAAGGCACTTATGTACCTTTCACAGTCTATGCTATTGCACTGCATGATCTTCGAGGCTAGATTGCTTACCTTTGTAACTTGCTCACCAAAATACTGGTACATTGAGTATAAAACTCAATGGTGAATATAATGCATTAAAACATGTCATATGCAGGCACCTGGATGCAATAACAGGCTATAATGCAATGCATAGATTAAAATTCATATAAGAGATTAATTCCAAATAATTAGTCTCCCGATGCATTTAAATATAATTATGCCCTTGTGATAATCTCAATTAATTTTAATCATTCAGTGAGTTATCATCTATCAGGTCTGTATATTAATTTAATATAATTTAATAAGCCCGACTAGATAGACTACACCTAAAGACACAGGACCAAGAGAGAACTGAAAGCCGTTGCACCGGCCTAGTTTGATAGTAGGGATAAGTTCACTTGAACCTCCCAATACTGGACATGAGACAGTAGGGATCAGTCCATAGACCTCCCAATATCTCAAACAAATCAACCACCAATCACATTATGGATAGCAAGGATCAGTCTGTAGACCTCCCAGCATCCAGATAATCATCAACATCAAACACTTTCAAGGGATAGTAAGGATCAGTCTGTAGACATCCTAATATGCAGAAATCCAACATTAAATATCTAGCAGCTGCTAATCCCTAAGTTGACCAGTCAACCCTTCTAGTGGGTGCCTAACTAATGAGCCTTCTGACCTTATTTTATGTCCATTTATTTACTGATCATCCTTTTATAATATTTAGAAGGGAAAAACAAATAGCTATGAATTTATTTTGACAGTCAAAATTTGACTTGGACAGTTACAAGTCACTTTTTATCCTACCAGATAATTACCGGTCCATTTTTCTAAGCTAATTTAGGTAATTTCCTTAGGCATAATTAAGTCCACTTTAAGTCTAATCTAGGTCATTTTTAGGTCCAATTATGTCCAAGTCCAAAGCCATTCACAGTGCATAAGTTTTTAGGTCGTTTCCATAGACAGTTATAAGTCATTTTATATAATAACGTACACAATTATAGGTCCATGACCTCAATTCACTAGGCATCTTTTCATGCCAATTCATTTGCCATTAAAGGCCATATATTATGCCATGTTATCAATCTTATAATGCCACTAAAATTGGCCTAATTTGCCATTTCAAATTATCATGCACATATGGTTCAAATGCCATTCAAGTTTGAGCTAGTTTTAGGTCACTTTTGCCTATGCTTACAAAGTCCATTTTCAAGCCATTTTATACCTAAATTCTTAGTCCTATTTTTCATACCAAGCCTAACATTTTACATGCCATATTTCTAGTCATGATTACTCATGCTTCATGTTGATTCCATGCCATGCAACATATGCTCATATTATCATGCCAACATGCATATTACTTACGACACCATGACATACTTACCATGCTACCCCATGGCACACACCTTTTGGCCAAACCTAATTTTTAACCATACACATACATTTTTCCATAAGTGTCACATATATATGTCCCATATCATCATGCTAATGTATGTATACATGCATATACCTCATCTCATGAATGTCATGACATTATAAATTCCATACATGCCTCGACCACACATGCCATGCCATGTCACATACATACATGCCTCGGCCATACATGCGCACACATGTACATGCATTATCTCACCATATTCAACACCTATACTATAACACCCCCTGTCTATTCTCGAGGGAAACAGACAAAGAGTGCTACTTCTTATAGGTCACCCATCTTGAAATTTCCCTAGTTCTCATTTGTTTAACACTTATGGCCCTTTTTCAGTTTTATGGTATGTCTTAACTGGTTTGTTTATATTATTGTATAACATTCTAGTACTAACTGTTTTAGTTTGGTAAAACTCTATTTTTCGTTTGTTATCCATTTTACATAAAATTGGGCAACATAACGGCTATTTGGGTGAAAAATCAAAAATTTTCCTGCATAAAAATATTTTTATAAATGTCATCCACACGTTCCACAACTCCTGGATCCTTCTGGTCCCCTAAATCTCATTATATACGGTGAACAATATTAACACAGGGTCTCAAACCCACAACACTTAAATAATAAACGCAGTCAGGCTATATAAGTTACTCAAACATGCATATATCTATTTATGCTAGTTAAAAAGATATGAAGTTACATGTTCATCCTATACAACATCTAGGCTATACCTTTTCACACATTTATACATACATGAGTGCCACTACAGGCAAATCCCAAAAGTACAAAAAGATTACCCAGAAAACAAAATAGTTATACTGCACTCGATGAGGCTGGCCAACTAACCACGTCTACAACTATGCATTGGAACACTGACACATTGAGTATACACTTAGTGGTGGATTTGATATAATAAATGCATGTCATGCATGTATACATACATAAATGATATGCGGTGCATCAGAACATAAGTAACGAAGTCATTCCATACAGTATTATCACATATTCATCAACTAGGTGTTACCCTTTTTAATGACTTGTTATGCAAGTAACCTGTCTTGATATTCTTTGGTGAGTTTCATTATCCAGTTCTTATCTTTACTTATTAAACATTATCATTAGTCATATTATATTACCTTCATGCTATTACTTTATCATTTAGGCCCATGACAGACAGCTACACTTTAAGACACCGGATAACGGGATCTATATTGTGTAGTGGCCTACATTTTAGACCTCGGTAGATGCACCTACCTGGTCTAATAACATGGATCAATTTGGTCAAACCTCCTAATACCGGACTGGTAGATAGCAGGGATCAGTTTGTAAACCTCCCAATATCTGCGGAGGGGATAACAAGGATCAGCCTCGTGGGACCTCCCAATATCCCAATCATCATGTCCATCATCAAGTTAGTGGATAGCATGGATTAGCCCTATGGGACCTCTCAATATCCACAATCAATCTAATGGGTAGCAAGGATTAGCCCTATGGGACCTCCTGATACCCGAGTGTGTAGGGCTCATATCAGAACTTCGACAGCTACACCTGCCATATCCATCATATAACAGTAGCCTCGGAAGGACCAACCTATCTAGCAGCTGCTAACTCCCTAGTTGACCGGTCAATCTATCTAGTGGGTGTCTAACTAATGGGCCTAGCTATTAATTAATCTTTATTATTCAGTTAATAGTCATCTTTTGATTATCATAATAGTACTAACATCTTACATGTATATCATGGGTGCACTTATGCACCTTTCTCAATTACAGGTCATTTTCCACAAAAGTACTATTCATTTGATCAATTTTCCTCATGTCACTATTCATTTGGTCATTTTCTCCCTTTTAAGATTTCCATACCATTACATATACTAACCTTAATCCTTTCATTCCCCAACCATTATCCATCAATGTGCTCACTAATTTACCCATACTCAATTATGCCATTCATTCCACATTTCAACTAACCATTTCCTTGCCATTTCATGTAACATTATTACATGTCATTTTAGGTCACATAACGCAAAACCATTAGTCATCTCATCTTTTATTTTTAATTCCTATGCTTACCATAATGTACATCAATTTTTCATGCCAATGCCATACTATCATGCCATTTACATATACAAACAGATCACCTCATATACACACACGATTCGGCCATAATAAGAACACACACCTACATTTAATTTCTCTCACCCAATTCATGCATACAACTTTATTTTCATGCCATAAACATAATTACATGATCAATTTACATCATTTCCATACCAAACCCTAACATTCCCAAATCCCATACACACTCACATGTACATGCACATGCAAAATCATATGGCATGCATAATTTATATCAAATCCACATACCTAGGGTGTGAGAATACCCCTTTTCCACCACTTTAAGGCCTTGAATGAGCTTCTTTTTTCACTCTCTATCTTTGGCCTTAACATAACCAATTTACACTTAGGAAAATTTCCAAAAATTCTACCAAGCTCGAAATTAAAATCTATGAACATGGATTTTCTTAGAATCACCTAAGCTACCTAAAACAAAAATAAAAATTAGAAAATAATCACTTACACTTGATTTTGACACTATTCACCCTTATTGAATATCTTTCTTTCTAGGCAAAATTCTTCAAATCTACCAATTGGAATGGACTTTAGGGACCATGGAGGGTTAGTTCTTTATAAATTTTATGGAGTTTTAGTGTGTATGAGAGGAGAGAGAAAAGTAAAATGATGGGAGAGGGGGGAGAATAGTGTCGGGTTTTATGGGGAATTAGGGGAGAAGAAGATGGTTTGCACATGTGACCCCCTCACATGTGTGAACCCTTTTATATTAGTAAGGTGGATGGCCCGGATCATGACACGTGGTGATCTAACGGCCCGTATTCACTTGATTTTTTTAAACTTTAAAAATTCATTTTAATTTCTATAGACCTCTAAAAATAGTCATTTTAGTTTTAAAAATCCTCAATTAGGCCCATTAAGAGGCCCATAAAATTTTATGCTCAAATTCTAAAGATAGCTTTAATTACTATTCACATATAAAAATAAGAAATTTTGAATAAATGTCAGATAATCTTTGAAAATTAAAATTCCTTCTTCACCAACTTGTAGATTGGAAATTTTTAAGGTTCAGGGTATGGTATTTTCGAGTTCGTCTGGGCACATCCTGGAGCTATCCTGGCATAACCTCATTTTATGTCACTATTCACTAGTTCTTAGCTTGAAATAATTTATTGGTGCTACTAAATTTTTAAGTTATTTCATTTTGTCCATTTTTTAGCCCGTTAAAGTTTTATGACCAATATGCCCCTTTCTAGCCTTACTAAGGTGCCCTGACTCCCGAAGAACGCAATTTAGGCCTCGAAGGTACTGTTTAAGAAACTCTAACTTACAGACATTATAGAGGAAATTCCTATTATAGCTGTAGAATCTTCAAAAATTCTCTAACAGCTTGCTTGGATAAGGTCCTTTGCCAATAGGCCTCATGCTTTCCTTTTTGACAATATTGCTAAATTTAAGGTTAATTTGCTCTTTGTCAGCTAGCATGGGTCTCACTATCATTTGACCACTGGCCAAAAGCATCAATCTTTCTTCCCTTAATCATCTGGTTAAATTGAAGCAATCGTCTACGACCAAATTTGTTCAAAGGGATAAGGCCCAAGTTGCTTTTGATTTAGCCAATGCTATTGTCACCACTTATCAAAAAGAGATTTCATTAGTTTTAGGTGACAGGGCTAAGGCATTTGTTCGCATTAAAGAACTGAAAGAGGAATTAGCCATATTGAGGAAAGAAGAACATGAATGAATAAATTAGGTTCCTTCTATTTGTTCAGAGGCTGAAGCTGCCATGAAGGAAAGAAATCAAAAAGAAAAATTTTAAGCTATCCCAAGAGTGGTATTGAGTCAGCCAAAAATGATAATGCTTATGTCATCACCACACTTGCTTAAATTTTCAAAGATATTACTAAAAATATATGAAAATGTATCTTTCTATGGGTTATATAAAAAATTTATTATGGAAAATTTTAAATTTCTATTTTTACTATTCCAAGTTTCATTTTATTGCATACTATTTCCAATTATGGTCCAAAATATTCATTATATAATTCAGCTACTAGTTATATGAATTTTATATAAATCAACTATCAAAATTGTAATAATTTCATTCAAAATGGCTATTAAAGCCAAATATATAATACAAATCAGCTAACACAACTAGTTACAAAATTTCATAAAATTCGATCAACATAATTAAAATTGTCATATCTTCATTCAAATCAACCATTAAAGCCAAAAATGTTTACAATAACAATGGTCGATCAATGCTATCCCAAATTAATGGGTAACAACTCTTCAAGTACCTAATATTAGTGCTTTGATTTGAAACATCTCCTTTGAGGTTAGTCAATCGAATGGCTCTTTTACCAATAATGTGATGAATCTTGAAAAGCCATCCCATGTCTATCCAAAATTTCCTTCCTAGAGTGTTTCTAGCAAAATCAACTTCCAAACAATATCCCTAACTACAAAATTATAAGGCTTAACATTCTTATTATATGTTTGTTCAAGTTGCTTTTTTTGTAGCTCTAACTTATTTAAAGCAACGAATCTCTTATCAGTCAATTTATCAGCCTTTTGCTAAAAAGCTTCCTCATATTATAGGGGAGTTAGCTTTCGTCGATGCTTTCTTTGAAGAGAGTTTATTGTTAATTCAACTAGAACCATTGCCACCTACTGTATAATAACTCAAATGAAGCAATACCTATGGAACTTCTTTTGCTCACTCTGTTTGCTCAAACTACCTCAAAAAGTGTCTCACGCAAGCTTCTGAGATTGTCTTCAATAGACTTTTCAATGTAACTTATCAAAACCTTGTTCGATGCCTTGGCTTGACCATTTACCTATGCATAATATGATATGGAATGAAGTAGCTTGATACCTATTTTTTGGGTGAATGATTGGATCTTTTCCCCAATAAAAATTGCCCCCTTATCAGTGGTGATAGACTTGGGCAAGCTATGTCTCAAAATAATGTATTCTTTGATGACCTTGATCACTAATTATTGATTTACTACCTTCATCGTGATAGCTTCAATCCATTTTGTGAAATAATCGGTAGCCATAATTATAAAGGCATGCCCCCTTGATGATGAGGGATAAATATTTTCAATCACATCAATCACCCATCCTTTAAATAGCCATGGTTGAATTGTAAAATGTAACTCCTATAGGCAAATGGCACACTAGCCCTTATTTTTGAAACTCTTCATAACTTTTGACATATTGATGGCAATCACTTTCATAAGTTGGCCAATAATACCCTAATTGAATTATTTGCCATTTCATCATTTGCTCGACTGATGAGATTTAGCCATACCCTTGTGAATTTTAGCCGTGACTAATAAAGCTTTCTTATGTGGTATACACATGAGTAGTTCTTCATCAAACCATCTCCTAAATAGCTCCTTATCCATGAACACATACTTATTAGTGAGTCACTTAACTTTTGCATCAACTGAAATATTGTATGATCTCCCTCCTTTAATCTGACTTCAATTCTTCATTGGTAATGACATAACCAACTTTTGTTAGAATTGACTGATGCATCCACATGATCTTCAGGATATCTAATCTTAGAAATCCAAATGCTAATTATGCCAAAAAGTTAACCTTGTAGTTGTTTCTCCTATCGACATATTCTAGCTTAAAGCTTTTAAATCCTCTAATAAAATGTTACACTTTATTACAATATGGCATCAAGGTCAGACTCTCACATTGGTATTCCCCTAAAATTTTGAAATCACTAGTAATGAGTCTCCTTTTGCTATTACTATCTTTGCCATGAATTCGATTAGAATTTCAATTCCTAAAAGTAAAGCTTTGCATTTGGGTTGATTATTAGTGCACTTGAAATCCAATACAATGGATAAAGTAATACACAACCTATTAGGAGAGCTGATTACAACACCTGCTCTAATTGAATGCATTATTCTAGACCTATCAAACTACAATTGTTAGATTCCTTTGTCTATTAGATCAATTTCTTGCCCCTAGCTTTTGATATTCAGGTATTGCGTTAAGAAATTGACTAATGTTTGACCTTTAACAGACTTCTGAAGGGTGTATTGCAAGGTGAATTCGATTAAATCCAATGCCTATTTGCTAAGTCAATTTTTTAGAAAGGTCTTGATAAAATGTACTTGATTACATCATTTTGGCTGACAATGAACACTATTATTGGCAACATATAATATTTGACTTTGTGCAAGTAAAATATAGAGCCAACATGAGCTCTTCAATAAGTGAGTACCTTGTCTCAGCATCATTTAAGACCAAACTTAAATAATAGTTTGATCTTTGCCTCATCTTGTTTTTGCGCGAATAAGGCCCTAATCAAACAATTTGAGGCTAGAATATACAATAGCCAATGTTGCTAGCCAAGGAGGAGTCATAATGGGAGGACTTGTCAAATAAGACTTCAACTTATCAAATTACTTTTGGTGCACTTCGACCTACACGAACTCATCATTTTTTTTAACTTTAACAATTTTATCCATGGTTAAGTTTCCCTACTGCATTTGTGATAAATCTTCTAAAAAAATTGATTTTTCCTAACAATTGCTGAAGTTCTTTTGTATTTTTTGGTGGGGGAGCCTTAATAATTGCTTATGCCTTATTTTGATCTACTTCCACCCCCCATTGATGTACCAAAAAACCAAGGAAGTTGTTAGTTGAAACTTCAAAGGCACTTTTCATGGGATTTAATTTCAGCTTATGTTTCCTCATGCGTTCAAATGCTTGTTATAGATGATGCAAGCGTATATCCTCAGCTTAGAAATTGACCATAACATTATCTATGTGTACCTCCATAGTCTTACTAATATAATCATGGATGATAGCATTCTTCACTCTTTAGTATGTTGCTTTGACATTTTTTAGGCCAAAAGGCATTACTATCCATTCATATCCCTTAATCGACTTAGGGCATTGAAATGTTATCTTGTGAATATCAATTTTATGAATAAATATTTGATTATAACTAGAATGACCACCCATAAAATTGAGGATCAGATTACAAGTTGTCGAGTCGATTAACAAATCTACAATCGGCATAGGGTATTCATTCTTGGAAGTAACATGGTTCAAAATTCTAAAGTCCATGCATATTTGCAGTTTCCCATTATTCTTAATAATCGATACAATGTTAGATAACCATTCCACATACTACATGGTGCGAATTAACCTAGCCTTCAAAAGCTTGCTTGATTTCTTTTATTATTAGATATTCCATTTTTGTAGACGTTCACCTTATGGGTTGCTGAAAAGGGAAAAATCTGGGCTTTATAAAAAGCTTATGCTCGACTAAATTTCTATCTAACCGTAGCATCTTAGAATATTCCTAAGCAAAACAATCTCAATATTTACTCATTAGGCTGAACAATATTGCCTCAAAGTCCTTATTCAATTTACTGCTATTGAATAAAGGCTAAGGTAGTTTGGTCATTTTGACTTTAATTTTCTTCAATGGATCATGAGTGGTAAATCCATGTCCTAACTTCAGTTTAACTTTTGTCTCAAAATCAAAATCCTCTAGTTCTCCTTTAATATATTTAGCCACTATTGAATTATTGTTGGCATTAAGCTTTCAATATGCTTATTATATTTTTTAATTTTATTTTGATACTTTAATAATTCTATAATTTCACTTAGAAAGATAAAATTTAACTTAGTATATAAGAAACTCGAAATTATTGATACTAGCATTTTGATATGAATTGTTAAAAGTGAAATGAAAGGTTTTATGATGAGTTTGAAAAAAATAATAAATTTAAGGGTTAAATTTGAAAAGTTAACCTACTATAGCAGGTTATAAGAATTTTTAAAGTAAAAAAATTCTAATTTTAGAAAGTTTTTAGATATGAAATGAAGTTTGAAGATATAGCAGGTATACAGTCAATAATTGAGAGACAACATGTGCAAGTAACCTTAATAATACCAAAAATCTATCCTTTAATAAATTTGTGTGCAAATAAAATTTCACGTTGGATAAGGAAAAGAAAAAAAGAATTTACATATAAAAATAGGATTAATAGTATGAAATTTTTTGAAAATTGTGAGAGCCTAAGTCCAATGCTTATACTATATAGAGGGATATGTGAATTTGGATTTCACTAACAATTATTGTTAGATCTTGGTTTAGCATGATAAATATGAGATATCATATAACAATTCTTATATCTTGGGAGAAAGTATAATGGAATGGGCATAAAATAAGTTCAATTCTTCTAGCTAATAAGTTAGAGACACATGTATAGACTTGATGGTGAAAAATACTTGAATGATATGGATAGTACAAGTGAAATTGTAATTCAAATAAGGTCTTTAAACTTTGGTAGTAGCCATATAGTACTTTTAAGTGAGAGATTATTGGATGTGTAATAGTGTTACACCTCGACTTTTGATCTAATTTTTTCTAAGGATAGAATTAGAATTAAAAGAAAAAGTGGGAAATGAAATATGCGTATGAATTAAGTAGAATTGATCGGTGTGAACAACGGAGTGAAAAATGACTAAAAGGTAAAATGGTAAATACATAAGAGAACTAAGGGTAAAATTGGAAATGCACAGTTAGAGACTTGAGGATGAATGGAACACGTGCACAAGGATGAGAAATATGAATGCAGCATATGAAGAACAAGGAAATGTGAAAAGAATGAGTTCGGGAAATTGTCCTGGTGAATAGTGACACTGGGCTGTGAATAGTACATCTCGGCCCTAGTTTGAGTTAACCATACCAGAAGGTAATGTAAATTAAAAGATGAATTATAGTGTAATTTGAGAAGAATTTAAGGTCATATAAGAGGTTAAAAATAAAAAATGAAATCTAGATGATGGTCAACGATGAATAATAAACCATTCAGAGTTGAACCAAAAACTTAAAAAATGTGCTAAAAAAATTCAAAACTGGCACATGCTAATACTAAAATAATTTAAGAAATATGAAAATCATGTGACTTAAATTTTTACAATATGAGAACTATTAGAAAAAATTGGGGAAATAAATTCAAGAAAATGAATATTTAAGAAATTACGGTGGAATTTATGTGTAGGGAGCAAACATGGCCATTGGATCAAATAGTAGCATGGAAGATCTTAGCCATTAAAGTGTAAACTAGATTAAATGATGTAGGAAAATGATTAAAAGATATTTTAAAGGAAATTATGCATGAATTTAATCTCACTATCCATGTGTAGTGTCTCTTTTTAATCATAGCTATCCATTCCTCATATAAATACGGGAATAATAATAAAATATTCATTTTGATTTCAGCCAACTGTCCCTTGTTTTCCTTTCTCCCTAGCCAAAAGTCTTCTTTTCTTAACATTTAAAAATCTCACTTTAATCCACTATAAAATCCTATGTATATTATATTATATTATATTGAAAGCTCTTTATTGGTCTCCCTAAATTGCATGGAAGAAGACAAATTTAGAGGGATGATGGGGATGGAAGATGAGTAATTGAGGGTATTTGAAAAGTGGTAAGTTGATTCTCAATTACATGGTTTAGAGAATTATTTGAGAATTAAAGATATTTATTTGGAAAATTATGTTGAGTATACATTTTAATGATGTTTTTATGGAATTTTATATGAGGATTATGATTATGGAAGATGTGAGAGAGAAGGATGGGTGATGAAGTGATGAAATTGAAGTGAGAGAAAAAAAGATGGATAGATTTGAGCAAAAAGAGGTATGTGTATTCTCATACTATAAAGCTTATACATTTATGTTTATGGAAAATTAGTGATTTGTGAATTCGGAGTTAATGTATGGAATTGATGAGTTATATATGTAATTAGGCACCAAAGAAGTTATAAAAGTATAACATTGATGAAAAGAAGAAGTAGAGGTAGGAAATAGTTATGTATAAAGTTTTATGTTGATTGAATAATTATTGAAACTACATAAGATTCATAGAGATATATGTATGTATAAATATAAAATGAAGCAAAGTAATATGGAAAACATAAAATAACTTAAGTGTATTATTAAGAATAAAAAATTAATTACATAATCAAGAAAATAATGTAATGTATATAACAAGAAGTAAAATTTATACATAATAAGAAAAATAAATATATGGAAATATAATTGTTATGAAAATAGTTAATTGGATTAAGTAAACATAATTAAAAATAATAACAGAGTACTTGGAAAAATTACTAAGTTAAATAAGAGAAAATAAAAAAAGAAAATTAAAGACATTTGGAAATAGTAATGACTTAATTGATATGGATTAAATGCCTTGAAGAATAGACACATAGAACTATAATTATATATGTGCAAATAAGTAAATATATTTAAATAAAATAAATTAATTAACAATAAAAGAAAATATAAAGCATATGTGTAGATGAATAAGTATTTTGTATAATAATAACAATATCAATGAAAAGAAATAAAATAAATTAAATAGATTGTATTTAGAAAAATTGAACTAAGATAAAGTATATGGAATTGTTTATTAAGAATTAAAGTAAAATTAATTTTATGAGATTAAGTAATAAATAAAAAGAAATTTATATAACAATAATATCAATGAAAAGGGAATTGCATGAGTTAATTAAATAAGAATAAAATAGGATTAAAAATATAAATATATAATTAAAGAATTAAAAGATTATTTAAGAGAAAAGTACAAATAAGGATTACAAAAGTATATGAACTTAGTGATGCAATTTAATTAACATATGATAAATGTTCTATGAAAAAAATGTATATATGAATATGTGTACAAGTATGTAAATATATTTAAGTAAAAGAAATAAATTATGTGGATTAAAGGAAAATATAAAATATACGTGCATAAGTAGATGAATAATAATTTGATACAACATTAACAACAATAACAGCAACAACAACAACAATAAAGAAAGGAAAATGAATCAAATTAAGTAAATTATATTTAGGATTTCAAATTAAGATAGAGAATATGAAAATTATTTAATAGGGAT
>CANXYI010528583.1:0-13593 GCA_948208565.1 Hura crepitans | reverse complement strand
ATATCAAACTCAAGCCTAAGGCCATAGATAAACATGTATAGATATAGAGCCTTAGGTTCAAATCCACATACACATCACATATAATCATTCATTCACCAAATAACATGTATAATTACTTAATTTACATCAGTAAGTCGTAATCACTTAATTAAATTACATTTCTAAAGCTTAAATTCATTTTCCTACCCATTTCCAACCTAAGTACATGAATATCTAGCTGTATAAGAATGAAATCCAAAGTCCTCACTTGTATCCTCTGAATCACTATTATCACGCTTTATGAGATAAATCCCACTATCATGTACCTATGCAACAAATCGGTGCACTGAGTATATGAGACACTCAGTGGTGAACTTAAAGCAATTTAATCATGACATTTATGTCATTAACTTTCTTGTATAGTTTAAGAATGATTTTACTTAATTATGTAACTTAATTATTCATTAGGGTGCCAAATTACTAAAATACCCTTAAGGTATTTTTAAGATCTGATATAGTGCTTTTGACTAAGATAAATCATTTATAATGAGTACTATTACTTTTAACATGCATATTTTGTAAGAATCACTTAATCCATCTCAGAGGTGAAAAATTAATAAAATACCTTTTTACTGCATTTTTATTACTTTCTCTGAAAAAGACATTCACATCTGCTTAACTTTATCTCCCTAAGGTACTTATATGTCTTGAAGTAGTCTTCTTAACTCATATATATATATATGTATCATTTAAAATAATGATTTAAACTGATCTGGCACATCTGTGCAAAATGTCTAAAATACCCTTAGCCTATATTTTGTTAGAACTTAGAAAATATTGTTCCATTATGCTTAATTCTTATGTTCATAAGTAGTCCGATTATTTACTTAATTTAATTCCCTAGCCTGACTAGGAAGATGACACTTTAAGACACTAGATCTAGAGGGATACAAAACTGATGCAGTGGTACCTATTCTAGACTTACACCACAGCACTGGCATGTGTGCCATAATGGAGATCAAGCATAGCCTCCTAAGATACAATAAAAGTAACTGCATGACATAATGGAGATTAGCCCGTGGGCCTCCCCAATGACAAATGATCATCAAGAACTGGCTGAAATAATAGAGATCAATCTATAGATCTCACCAGCCACCAATATTACTAGGAGACATAATGGAGATCAATCTGTAGACCTCTCCAGTCACAAATGAACTAGCAGCTGCAAAACCGTAAGTTAACCAGTCAACGCATCTAGTGGGTGTCTAACTGATGGGCCAAGTAGCTCAATTTAACTTTATTTATTAGCTAAAATTATTCTTACAATATTTAAGTCTCAAAAATAGATAGTTGAAATTTTTTTCTTATACTTTAAAATTTTATTCAAACTGGTATAGCCACTTTTTAGCTCTATCGGGTAAAATTCCATGAAAAAATCTTAAGTTTGATTATGCAAAAATTCAAGGTAATATATGTTATAATTTGTCATGGCATTTCAACTTAAAAAGGGAATACTTTCTATCTAGTGATATTTTTGGTTTGGGTAGAGGTCAATTGGACAGTTATAAGTCATTATGATCACTTTTGGAAGTCAATTTTTTGGGACTACTTTAAGTTCAAATTCAATTTAGTTTTTACTATTCTTTTTAATACTTTACTAGGCACTAGGGCAACTATAACAAGGCCAAATCCATGGCCAAAAGCTAGGTACAAAGGCCATTTAGAACTAGAGCAATTCCATGGCCAAAACATGGTACAAATCTAGCATCTCAAAGGCACTAGTAAGATTGAATTTAATGGTTCACTTAAAGCCACATTTTAAGTCATTATTTTAAGCTTCAATTAGATGTTATGGTCTAAATCTCTCTTACCCATTTCAAGACACCTTTCAAGTGTACATTGTTATATTAGTATTTCATAGACATCATTTAAAATTCATGATCATTATAAGCCAAGTTTATAGCTAACATAATGCATATACTAAATATTTTTATAAGTTACATTACAAGCTATATCACTAGTGCATGCCCTCGAGTACTAAGAGAAAAATGTACTCAAATTCCATAAACTTTTACTTGGTATCCTAATTCAATCATAAATACATGCCATGAAACAATCATACCCAATTTCAAAGAATTTTTATAAGTCACTTGCCATTATAAAAAAATTCACTAGGAATGGTTCTTGAGTACCAACTTCTAAAGCATACTTCACCATTATTTCTTAACCAAAATACCCATAAACTTAATTCTAACATATCACACAATACTGAAGTTACATTCTACCCTATGTATAATCAACATAAATATTTATATCCACCAAAATCAATAAGGAATTGAAGCTACTTTTGACAAGCTCTTCAAAACATACCGCTTAATTTGCTAGGTATGCATTTATTCATCACAACCAAAGAAGAAATCGCTCATAAATTCAACATTCTAGCCACCTTATTTTAATATTTAACATTCTAGGCACCCTAGCACAGGATGAAAAAGCTTTAGGTTCACTTACATATCACTTTGAAGGTGTCAATCCCATCTAAGCCTATGTTGCCAGCCCAATTCTAGCCACCACAGTGCTCTTCTCCCTCCTCTGTGAACAACCTAATGCCATTTAATGGCCATCAATGCCATATACACACATATATACATGTTTTAAGTACATCTTAGCATCAATTGGTTGCCAGAAAGAAGAAGAGAAAGGGATGAATTGTTCAAAACTCACCTTACACACACTACTCTACACTATTATGAACCATTCCTCTCATTTGATTTTTGTCTCCTAAACCACAACTTCTTTTGGCACGATTCTTATTGCCCATGGTGCCTAACATTAAGAAGAAATTTTAGCCACTCGAATCTCCTCATTGAGTGCTTGAAGGAGAAAGTTATAGCAATTCTCCTCAGGCGGTGGCATCAATAATTTGGGCAAAAATAAGGAATGAGTTTTGTTCTTTAATAAGTGGAAATCCACTTATCATAGCCCCTTTGCCAATTGGCTAGTGGGCTAAGTAACTTGTCATGTTGTGGGCCCTATCTTAACATGTCAAAGGTTTTCCCAATAATTCTCGAACCATCCAAGTTTTTTTGGCAAACTTTGAAATTTCATAGAAGTTTACCTGGACCTCCAAAAACTACATCGTTTATTTTAAGGTCCTATTTTAATTCCCTCTACCCGCTCATAAATTTTCATGGCCAAATTCAATCGATTGGGCAATTTTCTTATTGCCTCAATTTGCATGACAGCCTCAAAAATTACAAGAATTTAGAAATGACCTCTGATTTCAAAAATTCTTTCACCATTGCACTCAATATAATTTTTAAGCTTTAGGGTCTACTATTATTCGGTCTGTTTAGGCACATCCTAGGTCAGCGGCTACCCGAAAAATTTTTATTACACCAATAGGTAGCTTTCAATCTGAAACAAATTGTTGGTTCTACTAAATTTTTAAAATTTTCCTTTTACATCATTTTAGAGCCCCTCAAAAATTAATGACCGATGTCACTACCTCAGTCTATGTGTAATTAACCTGGCACCCTAGGTGCACTTTTTGGACCCTATGGCACTGTTCACAGATTATCAAAACACATGTGTTACATCATGAACATGTTGTTTATAGGTATCTGTTTAAGAATGGACATGTGCTCAATGCAGTACTATGAGTATATAAAATCTTAAGTCGGTAAGACATATTTATCATTGACATGTAGTTTATTAAGTTTAACTGTAATTAAATGACTAAAAAGGTTAATTTTGTTTGTAAGACTAGGAGATAAGGGAGGACTTACTTCTCTATAGTGCAAAAGGGTAGATTCTTGTTCTATTATTTAAATGTCTTATATTGTGTTATTTCATTATTGTAATCTCGATGTATTATGTAAATGTGATGTCCATCCATCTGTAGTTTACTAACATGTATCCAAGAATTTAGGCTACAAGTTAAACTACTTACTTAATTTGTATTTCATAAATATACAATCCATACATCATGCTAGTACAATGTCTCATTTCCCTTTATAGTGTCTACTAGCATATACAATTCGTGCAAACAATTATTATAACAACAAACATAAAAGACACTCATATGAAATAGTAGCCACTTGACATCTAAGGCACAAGCTTATACATAAGGCTAGAGGTACTTACTTGCTAATAAAAATGGTATCTTTGTCAGAATATGGCTAGTGCCACACCCAAACAAGTCATCTAAGTTTTTATGTACGTATTTCAAAACTTATTTCTTTCTCTATATGTCCCTACTATTGACTATGATCTTTAGTTACTTACTCAAAACAACTTAGTCTATTACCATGCTTGGCATATACCCAATTTAAAAATTATAGACCAAATTTAATCTTACATCTACTCTGGAACCCATAAGTTTAATTCTCTTAACTACCGTAGTATAATTCATTCTTTCACACAAATTATTTTCATGTTAATATAATTCATGTTTAACATACTTACCTACTGCCTTTATATCTATATATGTTTCACTACATACATAAGATAATTAACATCATATTTTTACTCAAAATCTCCTTCCATTTGTACTAAGTAACATACACCTATAGGAGCATATATAAATTTTGCTTCCATATAATAGTTAGTGTTTAAATAACCACTTATTCAATGAGATTCCAATATGTATAATTGTAATAACTAGAGTTATGTCTATAAGGTTTTATCTTATCTATAAAAGGGGTATCATCATTGTAGATCATACATGTTCTCACTTACCTACACCTACCCTCATTTAACACAATTTCATGGTACCTCTTATAAACTCTATCCATGTCACATACTAATCATATTAACATACTAGGTGAGTTCTCACCTATGATAATCCTAGCCCACTCTAACATCACCTTCCCTATTTCTAGTTCTTAAAAACATGTATCTCTTATTGGACGTACATATAATTCCTTATATGCAAAAATATATTACATTACATTTATAATGAACAAACATTAACCTATAAGTATCTCTTTAAACTAACACATGTTTCTATTTCCTTATTTATATCCATTCCTTAAATAGACAAGGGTTTTAGTCAATGGCACCTCTATGCACCTCCTTTTACTTGTAACATTCATTCAAGAAAAAAATATATAAACCCCAGATTTTTTTCTTTTCTCATGCATATAAAGTTTAAAATAAAGCATATGGATGTCACCTAAATATAGGTTAAAACAAGCCATTTCTATTCCATTTGGCATGAGTAATACTCAAGGCAGTATGATCTTAATTACTTTTGCTTGATAAGTTAAACCAAATTTAAGCATTAGGGATATTTATGGAAAGGTGATACTAACTTTATGTCTTGAAATTTAATAATGGTTCCTTTTAAATTTTGACAGCAAGTCCTAACTTTTCTATTAGTACCTCATTTAGTTTTTATTAAAATTTTTTAACTCTATAATTCCTATTGAAATATGACACTATTATATCACCCATTTTTTACTAGAATAATAACGCATGAAATAAATTATGACGATCTCCCATACCAAAAATTCAAATTATAGTTCCTTAGACAAATCTTATCACATTCCAAATCCTCACATAACAAATTTATTCTCACTACAATTACACAGTATTCTTATGTCCAAATTTTGAAGAAAAGAATGAATGTTAGTGTTTAAACTTCGTCCTTTCCATTATCGAGTTCTAATTTAGTTTGCCCCTTTCCTAAATTGACAAAATTATAACTCCACCATATTAATTCATGCTTAATAGAGAATTTAAAATTTCTAATATGCTATTTAAAATATTATAAATTTAGAATAGAGGAAAGAAACTTACCAATTTCTCCTTAAAATTTAGACAACAAAAGTTGGCATTTACGGTTAAAAATATAATAGCTTCCCCTTTGTTGCCACTAAAACTACATACCTCTAATCACCCTTCACTTATGCAAAAGTTGGCCCACTAGTTCTTAGCTATAGCACCCATCATTATATGCCATTGCAAAGATCTTAATAGCTAAGCACAACACTGGTAGTTGTATGCTGCTGTGGAATTAAGAAGAAATCAGCCCTAATTTCCTCTTGAACACTTATTACTCTAATCCATTATGTAGTATTGATATCACCCATTTGCTACACTTATATCGCTCTAATGATCTAAAACACCACTCAAAAGCTAAATGTCTAGCCATTCTAGAGGTTATAGCAAACTACCTCTCCCACTATTATATTCTCGATAGTCTCTCTCCTTTTTTTCATTGTCATTGTCCCTCAACAATTCAAGTTTTTCCTTAGCTTCAATATAATTCTACCCACTATTTAACTAAGCATCACATCATACTATGGATTTGTCTCTTTAAAGATATTTTTAGAATTAACTCGTAAAGTGCAATTAAAGCTAAGGGTGTCTTGATTATCATATTAGGTGGTTTTTTCAAAGATATCCACCTTATCATTGATGAAAACTATAGACCCAAGATCAACATTGGTTTTAGGAGTCAAAGATGCATTAGTAGCTCAAATTGTACCAAACAGTCAATGAAATCCCTATCCGTACCCTTTAATGTTATTGTTAAAAGCTTTAATAAAGAGTAATCTAAATATTACTATTTTTTTAGTTGTTTAAATTGCTACCAAGTGCATATTGTATAAGCTTTTTCTTTTTCCTCCTTTTTATTCCACCTATATATATATATTTCTTATATTTATTTCCTATTCTCATTTTGTTATGACTTGTATTCATTTAATGATCATAACATCCTTTAGTCAATTTATATATTTCTATTATTAAATTGCACCTTTTGATATACATAATTCGGCATTTAATTTGCTTAGTAGGCTTCTAGTCATTTCCAAGTATTACACTCATTTTAGATTTTGACATGTTTTGAAATCACAACCTTCTTGTGAGTGGTTTTGATTTTAGCAATTTGGAGTTTTCTAAGATAGTGATCCTTTTACAAATGATCACAATTAATGCATTTTTGAAGCTCGAATCTTTTTACGAGTGACTCTAATTTTAATGTTTCTAAAATCATAATCTTTCTACAAGTGGTGATAGTTTATGATTTTTAATGTCTTCTAAAATCATGATCTTCCTATGAGTGATCATAATTTAATATTTTAACACATTTTAAAATAAAAAACTGTAATTCCCAAAAAAAAACCCCAATTTCATGAATAGTACATTTAGAGGCACTAATAGTGTTTTTTAAGCTACTAGGTCTCACTGAGGAGGTTAAAGGAGAGTACTAGTCATAGGACTAAGATGAGAAAAATAAGGATTAAAATGAAGTTATTAGCACTAACCATTGAAGAAAAAATATTTTACTATCGATATCTAGTGAATAGTGACTTGAGTATACATCGAGTTGTAAAAAGGTCGAGATGTGCCTAAAATGAACTAGAAATGGCATGATTCAATGGTAAAAAATTCCAAATAGTCAAATAGTATGGAAATCAAAAATTTCTAACATCAATGAATATTTTATTTGAATTTCTTAAAAATGCAATTGATTAATTAACCAAGTTCCTATTAGCTTTTGGACTTGAGATTTTTGAGGTCCTTAAATTTGGAATTTTTATAATTTTTGGCATTAAAATAAATATTTTTAAAATTCTCAAACATTAAAATCATATTTTTAAAGCTTGAAACATAAATAAGATTAATCTGGATCGTTGTATTGCCACGTCATGCAACCGTGGTCATCTATGCTCTTAATATAAAAGGTGGAGGTATGTGCATATGTCACAAATGATTAAAGGCCATCTTCTCCCCCACTTCTCTATTAGGGCAATGGCATAACCTTTCCCCTCTCCCTTTCCTTTTTCTTTATTCTTTCATACCCTAAATAAAGCCATTCTTTACAAATTAAACCCTCTAAATTTACCTTTATCACTCACTAATATTAATTTAAGTAGAAGGAAAGTACAAAATAGCTTAGTTTATGAGAAATCCATACTTGATAAACAGTGACAATTTTTCATGTAAGTGGTCATTTTTAACATTTCATATTTTTCTAAGTTAGTATTTCATACCTAAGTGATGGATATATGCTTAGATTTAAGTTTGGCTAATTGTAGAATTTATTATGATTTTTCTAAGTGAAAAACCATTATGTTTGTAGGAAAAGTGAAGGAATTGGTAAAAGAAGGCAAGAACTAGGCTTTAGTGGTTTCTTTGGATGCTTTAGGAGTGTTTATTGGTGAATTTAATAAAGATGTGTTATGTCTTATTTATATGCATAATTAAAGTGTGTGTGCATGTGTATGGAATAGGTGGAATATGTATATGTGTAATGGTGTATGGTCAATGTATGAATAAGGTAATTACATGAATATGATCATGTATAAATAGAGAAAAAAATGAAAGATGATATGTATACGTATGTGAGTGAAGTGATTGAATGATGTAGTAATGGTGTGGGAATGTTTAAATGTGTGGTTGAAAGTAAATGATACATAAATAAGCTTATTATTATGTTGTGAGCATAATCAGAATAAGAAATTAATGATAAAAAAAAGTGTATATGTGTTCTAGTGTCATGGCCAAATGGTATACATTAGGGTTACATGTGTGGCTAAATGAGATAAAAGAAGGTTAATGCATCAATAGCCTTAAATGTATGTGGTAAATATAATTAAGTTAAAGAATTGATAATAAATGGAGTATATGTGTATTTTTGTGAAATGGCCAAATGGTGAGCTATGAAAATAATATTATTTGTAATTGATTTATTGATGTGTAAGGAGATACAAAATTATGGTTACTAAGAGGAACTACAAATATGATGTAAATGAATGAGAATGGTCATGAATAGGGATGACCAAATGAGGTACTGAATGAGGAAACTTAGAATTATTAGAGTGATGCCTAAATAAAAGTGTATATATACAATTTCTTGTGGCATGTAATAGATTAAAGTAAATGAAATAAAAATAAGAACATGGTTGAGATGAAGTAAGTAAGAAGCAAAAAATAAATTTAAGGCCCATATAAATTAGACTACCTACTAGATAGGTTGATGAATTAACTAAGGAGTTATTAGTTACTAGTGGCTTTGGTTCATAAGGATCATTGCCTATTGTATGGTGGGTGCAGCTGTCGAGGTTCTAGATATGAACCTTGTATAGCTTTAGATATTAGGAAGTCTGTAAGGGTTGTCCCTACTATCCTAACATGGGAGGTCTATAAGGGTTTTCCCTGCTATCTACTACTTTGCATATTGGGTGGTCTACATAGGTTGTCCCTATTACCATGATATTGGGAAGTCCATGAGGGTTGTCTCTACCATATCAATATTAAGAGTTTCATAGGGCAATCATCATTAGTTGAAAGCTCCTAAAAGTTATCCCTGCTATTGGGAGGTCTTCGATTTTATGGTGTCTAGAGCGACCGAGGTCCATAATATGTGCTGTTGTATAAGTTTATATCCTGTTATTCACTATTTAATGAGCTGTCTCTCGAGTATAAGCCCCAAGATGAAATGGATAGTATAACATAATGTTTTAAAAAAAGGAGTTATAATTTAAATGGCAATAAAATAGTGAGAGAAAAAATGAAGTGAGATTAATTATGTGACACTCGTCACTAGTTCTGTACACCGAACCGAAAAGCAGACATGCACAACACATAATGGTATCCAATATTTGTATATAAAAACCTATCCAAATTAAAACTTTTTATTTGTTAAAACATTTTAAAATTCAAGAAGATGTAAAAATATGAGAATAGTTTTTGGCACTATTACAAGGTAACTAGTGGGGTCATCGTGTCAGAATTCTAGTAGCATTATGGTTATACTGGGACACTTTTCCAAAAAGTATCTACTTTGAAAACACTTCAATAAACATGGCACAATATTTTCTCAACCACTTAGGTCCTTCTAACCCTACAAACTCATTAAAATGACATATCACATATAACGGAGCCTCAAGCTCAACAAAGCATTACATAAAAACTCAATGGGGCCTCAAGCACTATTAACAGCACTCATCAAATGCAGGAGCAATAAATATCATACAAGTTATGCAATGTAATTTAAAACATTATATTAAGGGTTTACAAAACCATATAACACTTAGAGTTACAAAAAATAACATATTTACACAGATTAGGCCAAATCTCTCTATTGGATTACAAGAGTACTATAAATGCTATTACATCATTAAACACTTATAAACAAACAAAATATACCTAGAGGGCAATTCTTCACATCTCTTGTGGTGTAAAGGCTTTGACTCTAATTTGATTTTTCTTTAACCTACACATTGCAAAAATAAGCAATGCACTAAGCATAAAGCTTAGTGGTGTAATCACTTTAACATGCACACTTATATTAAACCGATCATACATTAAACATACATTAGCAGTAGTCATTATGTTGAAATAACTCACATATTACACAACATGCAATAATCATGGGATATGCCATATACATAATCCTATACAATGTAGAGCAAATAATAGGCTTAAGGATAAGATCATCTCATTGTCAACATCATAATTTGCATATCATACTTTATTTACATGCCATTAAAATGAGGTAAAAAATCAAGTTATGTTACTTTTATCATTAACCATGAAACTTATTAGTCTAATTAATACCTATAATATCACTACAACTATCCAAGGCTAGAAAATGGATTCATGGTATCATGCCTGAAGGCTCATGATATCATGCCTGAAGGCTCACGACATCGTGCCCGAAGGTTCACGATATCATGCCCCAAGGCTTACAGAATAATGCTTGAAAACTCATGATATCATGCTCAAAAGCGTATGTTATCATGCTTGAAGGCTCACGGTATCATGCACAAAGGCTCACGATATCATACCTAAAGGCTAGTGCTTATCAGCATAATAAAGTGACCAATAGGTCTCTTACTCGAAGGTATATTAGCAACTGCTAGTATCCTAGTTGATCAATCAATCTATCTAAACCAATTTGTCTAGGGTATAGGCCTAACTAAACTGATCATATTCTACCATTTTAGTTATTATTAACAAAGGTAGCAATTATTGCTTATTTTAACATATGCATCACAAGTTCATACTTATCACTGTATACCTATATCCCATAGGCCAATAGCATATAGCAAGGCATGTAACTCACATCCATGCTATATAACATTAAAATGAGTTATGTAGCCAACTTAGACTTATATACACTCATATGCACTAACACACAATTTATCATCATGCCATAATCAAGTATAATCAACCATTACACACTCATGTACATGGCTTGGGTTACACGTATGAATATTTTTTGCCCACATTTTAGGCAAAACCACTTATCAAGACTCATTATGTGCATTACATAGCTTAACCAAATTAGAAGGCCAAAACACATGTGTTATCATATCTTCATGCTTCATAAGCATGCATTTAAATTATAAAACATGCCTATGCACTCAATTTCTCAATATAACATAATTTAGCCATTTATCATATCATATGTGAATTACATGACAATGAAAAATCATATATAAGCACAACCCTTATAAGTTATATCTAGTAACCATTTATAGCATTACTATATATATTACAGTGCATACATCACATAGGTTAGGTATTTATCCATCTCATTTACATTATGGTCTCAATATGCCAAAAATGATATTTATCGATATTATGATTGAACATAAGGTATGTCATGTGTATTAAGCATTACACAAAGCCAAGTGGCATTTGGCCACCCTAAAAGTCATATGCATGCACATGAATCTCCATACGACATTAGTTATGCCATTAACATACCATAAACCATATATGCACTCACTATGCCTTTCATATAGGATAAACACACATATATGCACATACACCTTCTCAAGGCCTTTCGGCCTCTACATATACACACACATGGCATGCATTAACTCATACATAGCATACATTACACAATTTAACATTTAGACCATTTTTATTGTATTAAATCCTATTAATTACATTAAAGACAAATATTACATACTATATCAATTTACACCTAAACATATATCCATGTACTTTAAACACATTAACATGATTAAACATACTTAGTGACATCGTGTGGTAAGCCTAAAGCCATCTCATGCCTTTCTTTTGCCTCGAGAATCACGGATTGACGTTTTACCTATGATTTCAAATAGTCAACATTTAGCAAAAATCATATAAAATCATACGGGCTCTAAAAATTCAAAATGAGCACATTAAATGACAATTAGTCAAGTAACAAACATGGGAAAAATATCAAAACTCAAAAATTCTTACTCGAATGAAAAATGGTTACTATTGACCTCGAGTTTCTTTACGCTATATCTCCCGAACTACTTTGCCAAACTGGGTGATTTTGGTGTCTATGGAAAGCTCTTGACACAAAATTTCCATCTACTATAATTTTTTGAGGTGGGTGGTGCTAATTGAAAAAGCAAAAAGAGGAAAGGGGGATTAGGGAGTTCTTGGCAAAAGAAGAGAAAAAGAAAAGAAAAAGAAGAAAGGAAAACAAAATGAAAAAACGAAAATAATTATTTAATATTTATACTTTTTGAAATATTTAATTTTTCTTCCATTTGGGTTTATTTCTACTCCTCTTGGGAATCCAAATTAAACAATTAACACCTACAAATATTAGATAAATCAAGGTTTTGTAGATCACCAAAATCTTGGGTTCAGAAAACGAAGGGAACTGGGAAATTAGACATAATTACACAATTAAAAATTCCAAAGAATTACTTCTTGATATATAAAAATTTTGATTCCAATGCCATTAAGCTCATTAGAATATTTAAGTATCAGGTTGTGTAATTCTTGAATTATTTTGAGCAACATTTCATTTATTTTATGGTTCAGCATTACCTGTGGCAATATTCACAAGACACTGTTGCAAAATCTTGTTTATTGTTTTTAGCCATCCAAATGACTTTGGATTAACTTCAAACTTCACCTAAAATTCCCTTATAATTATTACTCCCTGATGGACTACTTAGTGTGACTTGAGTTTCGAGAAACACTATTCATCCCGGGAAGTACTATTCACGAGAGTCAGAATTTTTGGGTTATTACATTTCTTCCCCTCTTAAGATAAATGTCATCCTCGACATACTTAGATCAAATAGATGTGGATACTACTCTCTTATCCATGCCTCACTTTCCTACATCACTTCCTCCATTTTATGATTTTGCCATAGCACTTTTACCTATTGCACGATCTTATTCCATAACTCCTTAACCTCCATAGCTAAGATACCCATGGGTTCTTCCTTATAAGACAAATCTAATCATATCTCTACTTCTCTAATTGTTAACACATGTGAAGGGTTCAATCTATATTGCCTCAACATAGCTACATAAAACACATCATGTATCTATTGTAATTCTAGAGGCAAAGCTAGTTGGTGGGCCAATAGACCCACGCACTTTATAATCTCGTATGGTCTAATGAACCTCAGATTTAGCTTCCCTTTCTTATTGAACCTTAACACCTTCTTCCATGAAGATACCTTAAGGAACACTTTATCACTGACTTCTTACTCTATATCCCTCCTTTTCATATCCGTATATGACTTTTGTTTATCTGAGGTAGCTTTTAGCCTCTTTCTAACAATCTTCACCTTCTCTTCGGTGTCCTTAACTAAATCTAGTCCCATGAGCTTGTGCTCACTCAACTCACTC
>CANXYI010528428.1:0-13832 GCA_948208565.1 Hura crepitans | reverse complement strand
ATTATTATTATTATTTGATAAGTTCCTCATGTATTTACATCTTCTCATTATTTCTAATAATTGATTCCCTTTGTTTAATGTTAGCAAAATGCGTATATGTACATTTACCTTGTACATATATTATATTTTTGTTACATAACCCATTAAGTTGTATGGATTTCAACCAAGTATTCATAATTAATTTAATTATATCTTTATTCAATTAATTCCATCATTTCTTCCTTATTTTAGCTAGTTATATTATATTTTTCTTCTTACATTTCTAAATAATCAGTTAGTCACTTATAATCATCTCTACATACTTACCACTCACTTAAATTAATTTATTTTACCATAATTAATTCAATTCTCCTATTAATTATAACTACTACTTTTTTTCCACTACCCTAACTAACATATATATGGCTTTCGGATTCTTAAAATTCTAAACTTCAAATATTCTTTCCACTTATTCATATACCTATATCAATTTGTTTATCTATTTATGTAAATTAATAGAATACCTACTTAATTACCCATAAACTATACATTATTATCCCTTCACATTTTAGGCCACCTTAGTCATTTATCTTAACTATTTTATTTTGATCATTTTAACCACTCTAATAATATTTCCTTAAATCCTAAACATGCCTCTTGGCCTTAAATCGTATTAATATTAACTATTCCAATTAATTCATTAACTTTCATAATACATATAATGTAAAAATAATTTCATAAATAATATATAATATATAATTATATCAACATAAATTTTTTTTCTTGCTCTCATTCTCTCTCTTTTAGACATCTTAACATACACCTAACATCACTTCTATCCATCCATTATATTCATCCAAACAGCATAAAGCACACATTTTAATCGTAATCCATAAATAGGCATTAGCCCATAGTTTAGAATACATATACCTTGTATACAAAGCTTTCCTCCATGTAATATTCATCCTATTCTCTTCAATTTCTCTTCCATTACTCTTCTTCACCATTAGACCATCAAATCCTTAACTTCCATAACAATTCCCCCACATAAAAATCATCAAAAATATTATTATACATAAAACATCAACATTTAATTCCATAAATCCATTTTTACAGCTCAAATAACTTTATAAAAATCACTTGGTTTGATATCAACTTACCTACTTTAGAATGGCCAAAACACCCATCTTTCATCTCTTTCCATCCACTAAAATTCATCTCTTTTCAACCTATTTAGAGGGGCTAAGGTGGTAGGATAAAAGACTAACCTCTTTTGTGTATCATTTAGTGATTATTTGGTAAAATGAAGATGTAAAAATGGTAAAGCAAGGGAAAAATGGATTTCAGCCATGGGAGGGGAGAAGAGACATGTACGGGCTGGAAAATAAATGAATATTTAATTATTATTTATATGTTTATATGATAAATAGATGGTTGGGATAAAAGATGACATATACACATGGATGGTTAGACTTATTCCCTATGTATATTCTTTAAAAATATCATTTAATCATTTAACACCTTATTAATCACTCATTTCCACTTTAATGGCCAAGATTTATCATGATACTATTTAATCCAATGGCCAAAAATGCTCCCTACACCATTATTTCTCCATTTTTCCTTAAATATACACATTTAATTGAATTTATTTTCCTAAATATTCTTTCAATAGCTCCCATGTTCAGAAAATTCCAACACTGTGATTTTTTAATTCCTCATAATTTTTAACCATCAGGACGTGCCACTTTTAAAATTTTCTAAACATGTTTTTAAATTTTTCCATTCAACTCTAAGCAATTTATTGTCTGCCATAGACCGTAAATTCATATTTTTGTTTTTGAATTTTAACCTCCTATATGACCTCAAATGCTCCTTAGATTTCACCATAATGTATCTTATAATAAATGCAAATTTTTGGTTGGGTTAGCTCCATTTGGCCTAAGGACACTTTTCATGGCCCGAGTGGCACTATTCACTAAGGCTCGCTCCCGAACCCCGTTTTTCATGCACATTCTCATCATTACCAGGCCACATGTCACTTCTTTATTACTTTTATTTGTCTCTTTCCTCTTTTTAACCATGAATAGAATTTTCTATTTTGCCCCTAGCCTTTCTATGAATTTACCATTTTGCCTTTTGATCATTTTTTGCTCTGTAGTTCACACCAACCAACTCTACATGATCTGTAAATCCATTTCACTCCACACTTTTTCTTCAAATTCCAATTTTTCCTATGATTTGCATTGAAAACAAACACTTTTATTTTTATCCAAACACAAACCACCACTCCTGTGATCTTCTTATCACTCCAAAACATTCAACAACACAAAGTATGATCTCAACCTCAAGAAGAGATATCATATAAGAAAAATCATTTAAAAACCATATTCAATAAGGTTACAAAACATTTATAGCATTAAAATAAAAAGATTACACTTTATAAGCCCATTTCCTCATTTACAACATATGAGTGCATCTATGTTTACATCATATGACTGATATATGCATATATCAAAATATATATACCAAAAATACAAGTCTTTGTTTGTAAATCTTGTTACACAAGACTTAAGCTTAACCTATTCTTCTTGGACCTACATATTGCAAAGAAAACACAATGTGCTAAGTAAGAGCTTAGTGGTGTAATCGCTATGACATGCCATATCAATTTTCATTCAAGCATAATTAGATAATTACTCATAAACATTTCATCATAATAAAAATCATATTAACTTAAAAACGAGTGTGTACATGTATAACATAAGTGATAAGTTATGTAAACAAACATAAAATGAACATCTCATGATATAATACATGATGTCTAAGATGTACACTTTACAAGGTTTTCTCACTAAGCATAATTCTTTTTCAGTAATTAATTTGCCTATATCAAAGAAAACAAAATCTCGTGGATAATGGGGGTGGACAGCCAGTGTGACCTCTACATGACTCGAAGGTTATATACCAACATAATTCTGAAGACTGGGTATAACATAGACTTGTAGGTTAGCATAAATCATGAGTTCAAGGTTGAGCATAGCATGAGTTAATGGACAAAAAGTTGTGCAATGTCCCTGTTGAACCATTCAACGACTACACCCATATAAAAATACATGTAGCAGTTCTGTTAGAGCCTTCAACAGCTTCACCCACATAGAATTATGTGTAGTGATCCTGTTGAACCATTCAGTGGGTGCACTCACATAAAAATATATATAGTGGTTTTATTGGACCATCCGATAGTTACACCCGTATAATTGCCCAAAGGCTCAAACAAAGTAACCACAAATATCTTAACAGTTGCTAATAACCCTAATTGACAGGTTAACCTATTCAACTAGGTTGTTTTACTCAAATAGTCTTTTAATTACATTTATTTAACTTTTATTCTCACTTTAGTGTATTTTGCTTGTATGGTCTATGTATGCCATTTAAATGCCTTTTATGATTCTGAGAATCATATTACCATAATGAAACATAACATAGACATCACATTTAAGAAGCATGCACATATATGCACTTATAATCATCACAAAGCATATAGACACTTGTTATGTCCATTTTACTAAAAATGCACACATATTGCTTCCTTCATTTATAAGTCACCTACTAGCATAATTATAAGTCATTTTTTATAACTAAAAGAAAACTTAACATAAGCAACATATCATTTGGCCAACTTAGCCCATAAATGAGCACATTTACATATCTATGGCTCTTAAATTCCATCTACCATCACATAGTCATTGTTAACCCAAAATGCACACAACCACTTAGCTTACATAACTTTATATTCTTAAGCATTTTACATATGCATGACACATTCTTGTGCCTTAAAACCATTTGATCCATTCATCATCCAAAATCTCAAGCATTTTATCACATGTTTCATAATTCCATACTCTCATTACATTAATAATGCACTTGACACACATAATAAATGCATATTAATGAAATATACACATAAGCATGCTTAACATCAATTTCACCCACCTATATTTTTCCTCCATTCACTCTATTTTCACACGTTCCTCATGCATCATAAATTTATACTAATTACATAATACATGTCATAAACATTTAAATACATATTCCTTTTTCAATTACATCATATAATTCACATAAATTCTATATACACATCTCTACCAATTTCAGCCATAAAGAAGCATACACTCATCTTTTCAATATCACCATCATTCACACATTAAAAGACATATAAAAGTCATGTATTGTTATTAATTCATTTCATTTAATCACTAAATTATCATTTCTCATAACATACTATCACATGCATACACACATAGATTTAGGGCATTGCCTTAATTACACATATTATAGCAATTATACTTACTTTACAGATCAAAACACACACAAGGTCTTGTCATGCCTTCTCCTTCCCTTTGTCATTCCTTTTGTCACCCTACTCAACTGTGGAATATAGATTCAATTTATTAAAATATGTATAAAATCATACAATTGGTAAAAATTGAAACCAATCATATAAAACTACTTTTGGACACCCTAAGAACCGATGAAAAATGTCAGAGTTCAAAAAACTTACCCAAAAAAAAATGTGTATTGTTCATTAGGTTGTTAAACTGAGCTTTTTACTTGACCATTTCATGAAATTCCACTTTCTACTAGCTCTAGAGATAATAGAGGGGCTACCTTTCAATTTTAATGAATTAATTTGGCTTGTGGAGGGAGAATGAAAAATTAAGAATGGAAATTTTGGGGGAGGATGTTGTTGGACAAAAAATGGGGAGAAGAAGGGTGTTTGCACTATTCATTTGTTGACCAATTAAGAGAATTTTGACTTATATAGGTGTAAGATTTTTGTGAAAAAATAATTCTTTCTCCCCTTCTTTTATTATTTTAAAAACTGAACCAACCCTCTTTTCCTCTAATTTTTCTTTCAAAAATTACATAAATTAATGCCCCATAAGTCTCTAAAAATAGTAGCTCAAAAATTGCAAAAAAAAACACATTAAAATGCCCAAATTTCACATAACCTAGTTTTAGTAAAAATACTTTCTGACCTCCAAAAATTTTAATTCTAGCACTATTGGACTTGTTAGAATTTTTTAGTATCAAGTTTTATAGGTTTCATAATTTTCTGAGCAACTTTAAAAATTATTTACAGTTCAGCTTTGCCTTGATCACTATTCCCAAGACATTCCCGTAAAAACTTTCTTAGTATTTTTAACCAATTAAATGAACTCTAATTAACTTTAAACTTTACCCAAAAATATTTCATGACTAATACATTCATCTAATAACTTTAGTGCACCTTGAGTCTTGAGAGCACTATTTATCTTAGGAAAGTACTATTCATAAAATTGAGATTTTTTAGGTGTTACAAAGTAAATGGATGTGCAGTGGCCTTCTTGGACCGACACTATGGCTGCACCTATGTTAAGAATGTACAGTGGCCCTATTAAACCTTCCTACAGCTACACTAGTGCTATTTATATGTCTAATGGTTCTATTGGACTTTTTTGCGACTGTACCCACATTATGAAAGTGATATCACATTATCCTAGTAGCTGCTATAATTTCCTAGTTGATCGATCAACCTATCTAGTCTAAGTGTTTAACTCATATGGTATTTATCCTTAGTGTGTTTCATCTCTTAATCATTCTTCTTTTCATGTTATTAGGCATCATCAACCTTATACTCACTTTTATGCATCTCACATATGTTTATATACATATCCATTATGTCATTCTCATTATCAAGCCATATCTAACTCACATTGCATATCCTCATTTATAAGTTTCATAACATTATTATATTATCATACTTGAGTTTAATATTGTTCACTCTTTTAATCTCTTGTTAATTTTAAGTTATTAAGAACACACTAAATCTTTTCTTAATATACTCACTTTTATGCCTTATGTGGAAATAACATAGGCATTATTTTCTAATTTAACATCACCATAACTTAAGTATGCCTTTACCTTTCTATAATTATACATGCAAACATGATATTATGTATTCACTTTATTGTTACATATACTTGTGATTTCCATTTACTATTAATTATATATTCATTATGACATTCTTAGTACTAATTTATGCTAATATTCCATGCTTATGTTCTTATTATAGTTCCCATTACACAATTATGGTACCATACTTACTCTCAAGGATAATTGTCCATACTACTATTTATTTGGTTCACTTTTATCATTACATTTTCCATCTATTATCACCTTATTTTTTATTCACATTATATATATAATTAATACAAGCTTTAATTAATTAATTGACATCACTATTTATGCCTACACCTTTCATTATCTTACTTCACATAAAACCTAACCCTCACTTATGTTGCTTAAATTCTTCAATTATGCATATATATAATCCCATTTATTATTATTTCTACATCAAAACATGATGTTAATTACCATAAAGAATTATTTATGCTAAGTACATTATTCCATATAACATCTAACCTATGCATATTTTCTTATTTCCAACAAAATTTTCATCTAACTTTTCGATTACACTTATTCTCCATTTCAGCCTAAAAGAGGATTTATGCCACATTTATAAACTTTATAATTTCAATCAATATAATAACATTTCCTAAGCTATGTTCATGATCCCATGCATTAGTTTTAATGAGAACACCTAAATTATACTAGTTAAGCAATTTCTATAATATACATCAACTTTAAAATCCATAAATAATGAATACACATACCTTTCAAGATTAAGTCCATTTAAGCTTGCTTCTTTCTTCTTCAATTCCACTTCATCATCATCCTATCTCATAATTCTCACCACTTCTATAACTGATTTTCTCATATAAAAGTATTCAAAATATTATTACACATAAAACTTCAACATATAATTCTATGAATCTATTCTACACCTCAAATAAGCTCATAAAAATTACTTGGTTTGAAATCAACTTACCTACTTTGGAGTGACCAAAAGCACCCATTTTACAACCCATTTCACAACCCATTTCATCCACTAAATTCCATCCCTTTCTATAGAGTCTTTAAGGGTTAATAGTGTAAGTGAGGAGAATAACCCTTGTTGCATAATAATTAAAGTTTTTTTATTACATATGATGAACGAAAATTATGGGAGAGAGAGGGTGAATTTTAGCCTTGAAAGGATGGAGAGGAGGAGATGATGGCTAAAAATAAAGTGAATAAATAATTATTATTTACCTATTTATATGTGGCATGGATGGCTAGGATTAAAAGTCAATATATATGCATAGATGGCTATAATTTTTCCATGTGTATTTTATGTGTATTTTCTTTAAAAATATCATTTAATCATTTACACCTCATTAATTCCTTACTTCCACTTGGATGGCTAAGGTTTATCATGTTACTATTTAATGCAATGGCTAAGAATGCTCCTTACACAAATATTCCACCATTTTTACTTAATTATATACATTTAATTGAATTTATTTGCCTATTTTTTTCTAATAGCTCCCTTGTTTAGAAAATTCCAACACTATAATTTTTGGATTCTTTAGAATTTTTTACCATCAAGATGTGTCACTTTTGAAATTTTTTGAGTACATTTTTGAAATTTTCCATTCAGCTCTAAATGGTTTTCTATTCAAATTATACCATAAATCTAGGTTTTGTTTTCAATTTTTAATGGCTTTTCACCATAATGCATCTTATAATCAATATGAATTTTTGGTCGGATTAACTCCATTTGGCCCGAGAACACTACTCACAGCCTGATTGTCACTATTCACTAGGGCTTACTCCCAAACCTCATTTTTCTAACATTTTCTCATCATTACAATGCCATATGTCACTTCCTCATTACTCCTATGTATCTCTCTCATCTTTCTAGCCATGAATAATGAAATTCCCATTTTACCCTTAGCTTTTCAACAAAATTACCATTTTGCTTTTTAGCTAGTTTTTGCTCCATTATTCATGCTAATTGACTTACTCAATCTGTATGTCTATTTCACCCCCCACTTTTTCTTCTAGTTTCCATCTAACCTCATGAAAAGCCAGACTAAAAGTTGAGGCATCATAGATAAAATTTATATATGATAAGAATATATATATATATATATATATATATATATATATATATATATATACATATATATATATATATATATATATATATATATATATATATCTAAGCATATGATAGATATGAAATGGGTAATTGAGATGTAGTAAATATTATTAGAAAGAGCATTTGATACTTAACTACTATAGGTAAATCTTAAATGTAATTAGATCTTAATTACATAAGTTATTATGAAATGTAAGACATAAGTAAAGATTTGAAAAGAATAAATAAAATATAATAAGTTAAATAAGAGAAAATGACATAATAAAATTAAATGCCTTTAGAAGTAATTATAAAACTAATTGATATAAGTTAGATGCCTTGAGGGAATAGATATATAAAAATATAATTATATGTGTACAAGTATGAAAATGTATTAAATAAAATGAGTTAACTATATAGAAGTAAAATATATATATATATATATATATAAAGCATATCAATGCAAAAAAAATAAAATAAATTAAATAGAATACATTTAGGAAATGTGAGTCAAGATAGAGTAAATGGAATTGTTTAATAAGAATTAAAGTAATAATAATTATGTAAGATTAAGTAATAAATAAAAAGAAAGATATATGGACCAATGATGTAAAATAAAATGGTGCACACATTTATAATTGTTACAAATCATAAATTCTAAAAATAGTAAGAATAATGAAAGCACAAAGGAGTGATAATGGAATTGTAAATAAAAAAATTATTATATAAATAGTTAAGTGTTAGTAATATAAGAAATTGAGGGAGATAAAGAAATAGTAATGTTAAGAGACATGTACATAGGAGAGATAATAATATACATAAAAGGAAAAAGAGTATTATATAAAGTAATGTGAAATTAAATAAAAGATAAGACTACAAAATGGAATAGGAATTTAAGGCAATTCTAAGTTATGAAATATCAGTAATCAATTATAAGAAAGATAAATGTTTACAAATATTATGGCTATATAGTGAATCTTGAATGTTGATAAACTAAAAAATGATTAAGAGAAAAAACATGCAATAATGATAGTTTACAAAAGCTTTATTTTATATGTTCATGTGATTGAGATTTAATGCTAATGTGTAATATAAACATGGCTCAATTTCTTATGATGTTTGAATGGCTTGGAAATGAATGGAACAAAAAAAAGTAATGAGAATTAAGAATAGCCCATGTAAGTTAGACAACCTACTAAATAGGTTAACCAATCAACTAGGGATAAATAATAGCTGCTAAAATACTTTGATGTCTTTCTATGTTGGTACAATAGTGGGGAGGTTTGAGAAGAGCTATTGCACATGTATTCATGCTAGTATAACAACAAAAGGTCCGAAAAGGGCCACTGCACATATATTCATGTTAGTGTAGTAGCAAGTAGATCTAAAAAGGGCCTTTGCACATATATTCATATAGGTGCAGCCGCAGTGAGATCTAAAATATGGGCCACTTCACATTTGATAAGACAGCTATGATCAATATCCCATTATTCGATATTGAGATGTTGTTTGTCAAATAAGGGCTAAATTAAGTAAATAACAGGATAAAAGATAAGTGAGATACTATACAAGTAACCTAATGTGTAAAGATGATATCTTAAATAATGTATTAAATAGAATGAACTCAAATAATTAAGTGATAATATATACATGGATAAATAAAATGGAAATATAGGGAATCTAATATTATAAAAAGGAAGCATATTCTTGAATAAAGAAAGAAAGTATGAAAAACATAGCTATATTAAAAGAAAGATGCAAAGATACGTATGTATAGATAATTAGAAATGAAACAATATAGCATAATGACTTAAGGAAATGAGAAAGATAACAACTACTTAAAATACACATACATACACAAAGAGCATAAATAAAAGAAAGATTAATAGAGATATAAAATTTAATAGTAGTTTAAACCATAAGTTTCATAGTATTAGAATACACCATTGAGCAATTATGCTCAGTGCATTGGTTGTTACTGATGCATAGGTTATTAACTAAGTCAAGTGAAGCAGCAGATCAAGTCCCCACAATGATAGAAGTTTATTTAATTACTGAACAGGTAAGAAGAGTCCACTACGAGTATTATGCACATGCTAAATGTGCACTTGCATTATTATTTAGTAATTATTATGTAAGATTATATGTATACATTTAATATTTTAGAGTTATTATAAATGTTACAAAATAATAGTTATATGAACAATAACTTTAGATTATTTGTTTTTAGTTTTAATATGTAAATGACAATTATACTATACCATTTTAAATATTAATAATATTATTAACATGTTTTTATATGTGTTATTTTATGTCATGTGAATGTATGACATAATCATAAGGAATTTCAAATTAGTATGTCTTCTGTGATTAAATGTTTATACTGAGAAAACTAAGTAGAGATTACTAATGTCATGAAGAAGAGACAGATACCAAACTGGACATGTGACTTTCAGTACCTAAACTGGTTTATCAGTCGGGTATAAGGGTGTTATATTTTTTAATGGTATTAGAGCAGGTTCAAGCATTTTTGGGCATAAAATGATTGCATATATATGTGACATATATGTGTACACATGCATTTCATGGTGGCTAAGTTGTTGGGATATCGATAAGGATATGCTTGCATACCAAAATGGAAATATTATAAGGAACATAGGTATATTTTGAATGCACATGAAAACTAAAGAAACTATAAGTAAACATAATAACTTATAAGGCTAGAGGGCCACTAATAGACATAAATAGAAATAGAAACATAACAGAATGAAACTCTAAGTTAAATAAGGGAAATAGGTATAAACAATATATACTGATATAAAAAGATCGATTATATAAGAGAGATAAGATGTCAAAATTATAAGTAAACACAAAGAGTTATAAGGCTTGAGAGTTATCAATAGAGATAGACAATAATGAAAATAAAACAAATCTAAATTATAGGTTAAATAGTGAAAATGAATAGAGATAACAAATATCAAAATAGACAACAACTATTATACGAAAAGTAAGTTGTAGAAGCCATAAGTAAAAACAATTAAAGGAAATATAGAAAAGAATCAAGATGTTATATGGACTATGGGTAAATAAGGTAATATAAGCTAAGTTTAGTAAAGATGTGATATAAAATGAAAATGTTTTTACTATTAAGGGAATGTTACTAGTATAATTAAAAGTTTTATGATGATATAAAGTTAAAAGATTATATATAAGTGTATCAATAGGGGATAAGGAGTAAGATGTTAATGAATTAGATGAACTCTATATAGAGAATTATAGTTAAGAATATAAGAGTTGATACTCCTAGTGTGCCTGTCAACTTTCCCTAATATTAAGGGCTACATTTATTGACATGACATGGGGGTTAGGTTATGCATGACTCCATTTGACCATCATCAAAAAAACATGCATGATCATGTTGCTTTATTATCATTAACTGACATCATTACATATGCATAATCACAGCTCAAGCATATGCACAAACATACCACCTTGACTATAAAGGAGAGCGAAAAGACACATTTATATAAGGGAAACACTTAAAATGAAAGTTATAATAGTTAAGGATAGATTAAAAGAAAAATAAAAATGATAAAGGATCATGAAACCAAGATAGATAAAGTACTTGTAACCCTTATGGAAAGCATAAGAGGGGAAGTGTATAAGCAAAATTTCAAGGATGAAATTTCCTAAGAGGAGAAGTGTTGTCACGCCCTAACTTTTTTGTCTAATTTTACCTAAGGACAAAATGAGAATTAAAAGAAAAATTGGAAAATGAAATGGATATACAGATCGAGTAAAGTCAGTTGGTATGAACAATGGAGTGTAAATCACTAAAGGACAAAATGGCAAATACATAAGTTGACCAAGGACAAAATTAAAAATGTATAAATAGAGGCTTAAAAATAACTAAAACAAGTATAAAAGGGTGTCCAATAGGAATATAACATGTAGAGTGCATGAAAATGTGAAAATAATGAGGTTCAAGAGTTGGTCTCGGTGAATAGTGACACCAAGCCATGAATAGTGCATCTTAAGCCCTATTTAAGTTGACCCTACTAAGAGGTAGTATGAATTATTTAATTAATTATGATACAATTTGAGAAGCATTTAAAGCCATATAAGAGGTTCAAAATTGAAAATGAAATCTAGATTACAGTAAATGATGAATAGTAAACCATTTATGACTGAATTAAAAATTTAGAAAAAGTGCTTAGAAAAATTTGAAAGTGGCACATACTGACACTAAAATAATCTGAGGAATATAAAAATCATATGACTTAAATTCTTACGACATGGGAGCTATTAGAAAAAAAATTGGGAAAATAAATTCAAAAAAATGAATATTTATGAAATAATATGGTGGAATTTTTATGTAGGTATTCGTTGGATCAAGTAGAAGCATAGAAGATCTTGGCCATCCAAATGTAATGTAGATTAATTAAGGTGGGAAATGATTAAAAGATATTTTAAAGGAAATTACTCATGGAATAAATTCTACCATTATGTGTAATGCTTCTTTTAGTCTTAGCCATTGATCTATCATATAAATATGTGAAAAGTAATAAAATATTCATGTTTTATTTTAGCCAACACCTCCCCTAAATTCCTCCTCCATGGTCAAAAATCACCTCCCAATTTCTCCATTTCCACATATTATTTCACCAAATAATCATTAAATGTTATAATTGAGAGGTTATTCTATCTACCCTATTATACTAGCTTCTTAAAAATGCGTGGAAGAAGTAAAGAATTACAATAAGGAAAGAGGTGATATACAAGCATTTAAGGTCATTCTCATATTGGTAAGTGATTCTCAAACCAAGTAAATTAAGTGAATTAATTAAAATATTTAGGTGATGGTTTATATGTATATGATGAGATTAAGTGGTTAATTTTATTTTAATGGAAGTTTCATGAGGAATATGGTTATAAAGTTGGTGAAACTTGAAGTATAAGTGATGGAATGATAAAAGTCAAGTTGAAGATTAAGTGGATTTAAGCTAATAAGTTGTTTATTTTAATCCTGTGGACTTTGGTTATGAAATTACATATTTATGTTTATGGAAAATTGTGAATTTTAGATTATAGATTGTCATATTAAATTGATGGATGATAGATGTAACTAGGTACTAAATGAAATAATGGAAATATAAAAATGACAAAAAGAAGAATTAGAGATATGAGGACTTTATTAGGCCAAATGGTGTAACTACATAAGTTGAATAAAAATTATTAGATGTAGTGATATATTTGACATACTTGAAGCCAAAAATGAAAGAATAAAATGGTAGGAATGATAAAAGAATAAAAATGAATATGTTCATGTATGAGCCAAAATATGAAGTAAGAGAAAAAGGATTGAATTAGTTTAAGATTGTCTATACAAATGATAAAGAATTATAATTTTATAGTATATGAGCTATAGGTATAAAAGAAAGGAATTAAGCCACCTCAGTTACATGATTTGGAAATTAGAAAATTTAAATTGATAATTGATAATGTAAAATAAATGTGTAAAATTATATATTAGTGGATTAAATTCTTGAATGTGCATAGGATAGTTATAGGAATTCATTTATAAATATGCATGAATAATTAAGTATAGTAATGTGTGAAATATTGAAAAATATATATGTGTGATTTTGTAAACAAAGGATTATTATATGATCGAGAAAGTATTGTAAAATATATGTATGACAAGGGATAAAATTTATACATGATAAGAAACATTTTTACATATATATATATATATATATATATATATATATATATATATATATAA
>CANXYI010528376.1:0-14064 GCA_948208565.1 Hura crepitans | reverse complement strand
TTCCTAATGAAACAATACCTATATACCTTTAGAAATAATCTTTATTCATTTGATTCATGATCATCCCATTCCATATAGAATTAGTCGCTATCACTTCAATTAATCTTCTGTATAATCTTTCTGTATCCCAACATAGCATTTGTTAAACTGAGAACTTCTTAATGGGATAAACTACCAATAATTTCCTTATTTCACTATAAAGAACCCTTTAATTAAACCTTTTTTATATGACCTATTAGAAAACTCTAGTCAATACTCTATTATTTACACATTTTTACCATCTCTCCTCTTAAATATCTTAACTCTATATTCCCTTAGCTTGCTAACTAATACTCTCTGAAGTTTCTTTAGAGCTAAGGTAAAAGTGGAGGATGTGCTTGTAACATTGCTTATGCAATTCTTTTAAAACTTTTCAACAATATACTATTACATAACTTTTTATCTTGATACATACAAGGAAATTTCTAGGATGACATAGGATAAGACCACATACACACTTTTCCACATTGGTTTTAAGGAAATCACTCAGTATCTAAGGATATTTTCTCTTACAGAAATAGACAATTTTGTCAGAATCATCCTAGGTAGTTTAGTTTTAGTGCATATATATGTATGTATGCATATGGCATGTATATATTCTCTAACACATAGTTTTAAACTCCTAGAACCATTGACCTCCTTTAATACCACAAATTGTAACACCTCACCTAGGCATAATGGAGGTACTTAAGTGAAGGAGTTACTTAATTATACTGAACATGACTATAACAAGAAATATATAAATCTATAGAGAGCAGCACTTTCCTTTTAACTATGTGCTATTTCCCGATAAACAAAATTCTCAAATATATAACCTTAGTTATTATTGTTACTTGTAAGCTAGTGATACAAATCTCCAGGCCTTGAGGTGACTCAATGACATAAATAAACCACCTAAATGGGGTAGAATAGTTTACTAAGGTCCTAACATGAAACCAATATGTGAAGCTTATATACATACTGCAAAATCATATCACCATCTCTCTTATAGATATATGTATGTAAAGAGACTGGCCATATATAACACCATTACTAAGGGCTTGACCTCTACTACTATCTACTAGACTATGTATGCATACCTCACAAACTACCATGACATAATAATTATGCACACATAACTAACTTACCTCATTATGTGCATGCCATATACATATTTACATAGACATGATTCACATATATCTATACATGCACTTGACATATAAGAGTACAACAAAATATTTGTCTTGATAATGGTGTTTCTTAGATTTTGGCCAAGACTATAGAACGTTGATGTCCTCCACAACATCTTTCACAAATCCTACATGAGGTACAACCTTTGCATTAATCATATTGTTTGATAATATTCCAACCTTTTTATACTTATAAAATATCATATTTAAAATTAGAATATATTTAATATAAGAACTTAATTAAAGAAATTAATCTAATATGATGCTTATTCAAGCCTTCCTAAAAGGATGGTTTATTGTGGTTCCTTTTAACTATCACGATTGAATTTATATATAGTGTATGCAACATAATTCTATACAATGTTGATAGAACATTGTTTTCCCTAAACAATGTAATATGAGATGATAAAGTCATAAAGACTAGTCATATACATTTTCATGAATCACTTACAACATTACAATGACAAATAAGTTTCATAATCCTTTTTACTTTTACAATGTACTATGCCTATTTCATTCATTAAAGTATGACATACAATATATCTTAAGAATTGATATTCATTACTTAAGCATTGATTGCTATCATATGGCCTTCAACATACATATATGTATATATCCATGTTCTATTTTGTTGATCATAAAAGTATTTCATAAACATAAAGTCTTAACTCAAACTTACCATTATTGATATAGAACTTCCACCATATATATCTGTATAAAACTATATCTTACTCATCAATCATGTTCGTATCTTATTAGTTGTATACGTATGTACACATAAGTATCCTTTGTTTATCAATTATATACTTATCTTGGTTCATAATTTTATACATATCTATATATGACCTTACTTACCTTTTTGTTTAGTAAAAGAAAGTATCTTGAGAATGAAAACTACCATCATAAATAAATTATTCAAATTAATTTATAAAAGTTTATGTATTAAACTTTTCTTAATTCTCATTGAAAATGGTGCCCATATAACATAAAAGTTTCACTTCAATCACCAGATGAAGATTTGAGTTTTTATTCTTAAATTTATTTGCAATAATAATAATAATCCAATGCATAACTATATTATTAATTTCTTACATTGTATTGAATGTTTTTCTAATAATGTAAAAGGTGTAACTTGCTTAAAAGTTAATTTTTTCAAGCATAGTGCATGCCTTTTCTATCATATACCTTCTAACTTAGTTATACAAATAACATAAAAAAAAAACTAACCTTGATTACGTTTCCATTTTATTGCATATTTATGCTTTTTGAAGAGATTACTTACATCATAATCAAATTAAACAAATTTATTAAGAAAAACTTATGTTTAAATTAAACTTATGAAAAGTATGGAAAAGTTGTACATACTCAAAAATCACCCTCTAACCATGCTTGAACTTTTGCTCATGACTGCTTCTTTTTTCTTCTCTTTCTTATGTTCAATCCCTTTCTCCTTTTTTTTTTGGTCACATAAGAACTTATCCCTTGTTACTTATACATACACAACAACAATATGAATAAAATCAATACAACAATAGCAAGTCTTGACCCTACATGTTCATAAATTAGGCCAAACCTTTCACTTACCACACACAAATTTTAGATTACCTATGCTAATATTCTCCTCTTCCTTTCTTTCAAAATAGGTATACATCGACCTATCCTTATATTCTATCAGCATACGCTGCCATTAGCAACTAAGGACTTTATTCCCTAAGTTATATGACTGATGAATAATTTTTGTGAGGACTTTATCATTTCCAAACTTACTCTTATCAATTTCCTAATTTATAACCACTTAAACATTTGCATCCTCTAATAGTGCATTCAACTCAATAGCCCCACCTCTACTGTAAATTCTACTGCATGCTCTTACACACAATTAGCATATACTTTACTTATTCAAAGCTCAATTCCTACTACACATACATACCTGGCTCAACTTAGCATTGCCTAACATATACTAGAAACCACAACCAACCAGCAAAACACACATATTCCTCAAACATAGAACTACAGATAGAATTCTATTGAAACAAAGAAGAAACTCAACCTTTACTAATTATTCATAATCATATATCCACCAAAAGCTCTTGTAGGCTCAAATAATCCTAATTTCCTCAAATAATTATACTTACAGGTAACCAACTACAAGCAATTAACTTAAATGAGAAAATAGAGTCGAAATCATTCATACCTGGTCACATCGACTTCATTAACACAATAGTAGCTGTAAAACCATTGTGCATATCTTCTTATTTGATTTCAGCTTTTAGCCACTCCTAATACCCCTTGCTAGTCTTGCATAAAAAGAAAAAGAGGTTTAATTCTTTAAATCAGGCAAAACAGATCCATTTCGATCCACCAATACTACTGTTGTAACCTGATTCTCATTTCCCCGCAAATTTTTGCTTTAATTTACTCAAATTACTCAAACTTAGTTTAATCCACTACCAGTCCTCAATAACTAAATTCTAGAACATTTACCCTACTAATTCCAATGAAAAACATAGGAATTTCATACTTGTTAATAAATCAAAATTTCAATTTCCATCTCTTTCAAAAACCCAAATATGTGGATTTTCAATTCTTGGGCCCATCTTCTCAATTTCTGCTATACCGGTCCCATTTAGAGATGAAATCATAAATCTTTTGGTTTAACTCATTGAATTTCTACCCTAGATGCCCTTCTCTCACATTTTCGATTCCCTTCCTCCCTTATTCCTTAAGTCATTAGCTGTTGTATGAAACAAAAGAAAGAATTTTTTTTCCATTTAACTTGCTTAAATTCCCTTGAAATTCTTTTTCCTAATTCCATTTTTCAATTGAACCCTTCAAACTCACATTTTTGCTTACATTAAATCATTGCCTTTATCATTTAATCACTATACTCATTTTCTTTAATTTAATCCTCATTTAAATTACTTAATAACCCTTAATAGCAAATAAACAAAAATCAAAATTTTATAATTAACCCATAACAACATACCAATATAGCCACGAATGTTACAAACTGATTTAGTGATTGAAATTTTGTTGCTAAAATTAATTTTATTAGAGACTGATTTTTTGGTTGCTATATTAAATAAAAATTATTTTTTATAGTTAGTGATCGATTTTGCGATCAAATTTGAGTGGTCGCAATATTATAAATAATATTCAAAAAGACGAAGTCAATTTTTCTTTTAAAACTTTAGCAACCGAAGTTTTATGTTATTCGGTTGTTAATCTTTTTTTAAGATTTTTTATTTTTAAATATTATTTATTGACTTATTTTTAACGTATCATTAATTAATTTAAAATTTTATTTTAATTAATACTAATATAAATAAATGGGGTTATGATTTCTTTAAAACTTTTCCAAAATTCTTGCCTAAACCAATGTTTGACACAGAGAAAAAATAATTATTATAAATATATATATATTAGCATAATAACAATTTTCGTAAATTATTTTTCTTATGTTGCACTACTGACATTACTTGGTGCATGAGGGGTCTCAAGCATGGGATTTAGATAAGAATTTTTAAAACTATGTTTCTACAATTTTAGAGCATTGTCAAATTTCATGCAGGAATAAGTTGATGCATGTGCAATTGCATGTATATTTCCTTTTTAATGTGTAATATTTGTTAATAACTTTTGTTCTGTTGTGATTCCTCGATTTCTATAGTTTGATTTCATTTTTTATTTCCTATAGTTAGATTTACAGGATGTTATTTTGTGGTTGTGTATAAGAAAGTATTTTCAAGTTGAAGAATCTTATGTTCCAAGAAGCATCATAACTTTCAAAACTTCATTTTAAATGGAATGTAATTTAGTCTTATAAGTATAATTTTTTATTTGGATATTTGTAATGATGATGGATATTAATATATCTTTTTTATAATTATTTAAGTTTTATATATATGAGAATGAGATTTTGTTCATACATGTAATAAATAATTTACTTGTTTTTAGATATGAAAAATAGTTACGGAATATTTGGCTTCTTATTAAGAAGTTAGATTTAATTATTAAATATTAACATGAAAAATTGGAATTTAAGGAAAATTATAATACAATATAGAATAAAAATTTAAAATTGGACCAATTTATATATTTGGTCGCTAAGTTTCTAATATAATTATTTCATTTTGTGTGATAAAATTATAGCGAGCAAGATAGCAACTGATATGTTGATCACTACATTTTGTAAAATATTTTTTTTAAAAATAACATTAATTGGTCAAATTTTTTAAAATAAATTATGTATTAAAATTACAGCAAACAAACTTTCAGTCTCTATATTGCAAAATAACAGTATTAAATCTCGAATTAGCGACTGATTTTCATAATTGTAGTGACTAACTCTTTTGGTTGCTAAAGTGTAGTGGTCGACATGTTTTTGGTCACTATGTTTTTAGCAACTAGACTTTTAGCAATCGACTTAAATCAGTCACTAAAAAGTAAAAAATCAGTTGCTAATGTTAGCGATCAATTTTTGCCTTTTAGGATCGATTTGGTCGGTCGTAAATTGTCTTTTTTTTGGTAGTGAGAATACAATTATTCTTATAGAGCACAATTGTTTTGTCTCGTGTTATAGAGCACAGTTGTTCTGTCTCGTGTGAATTGATCATATCTAAATTTTGATATAATTGTGTGAATTGAAAGATTATTATTCAGTTTAAATAGGCATCTAAGAGATTTGATTGCATTTATTATTTCCTAGTTTGGATTATTCTAATTAATATTCTTCTGATTGTAAATAGTTTCCTGGTATATTTAGAACTTTACTTGTATAAATGCTTATATTGTGAACAAAATAATTATAAGAGATATTATTCTTTATAGGCACTTGGGCCTTAGCCTAAGAATTAATTAAAATTAAGAAAAGAAAATAATTAGTTGTTTTAGTCCATTTGATAAAGTTAGTTGTTTTCTCTTAAATAAGTATTTGTTTTAGTCATTTGACATAACTAGCTATTTAGTTTATTTAAAATAGCAATGTCTTAATGAACTAAATTCTTAATTAATGGTATAGCTATTGGCAGTTAATTAAATAAATAATTGCTTCTACAAAGTGCCAATTCATGAGAAGTTGTGTCTATTTAAAATACTTAAGATATTATAAATGTGATTCCCCTCCATCAATATATAATTAACATTGATATTATATTTTCTTTAACTTCTCTAAATTTTGATTTATTCTTGGAAGAAATTTTGTATTTATTGTGTTAAATTTTTATTTTGGCTTTATAAATCTTAGAGGGGCATTGCCATTAATTCCTAACACTAACAATAATGGGGGTATTAATTCCTTAAGGATAGAGATTACTTTATCAAAGCCTACTATTAGTTTTCCATTCTACAACTAGTTTTTTGTCTTCTGCAAATTTTTTTTTCCAACAATCTTAAGGAATTAAAGAACTATAGAGGTACTGAATTTAAGAAAATGTTCAATTCGAAGGCTTTCAAATTGGATTGTTTTGATGGCATAAACTTTACTCATTGGAAAGATGGGTTTTTGTTTTTTCTCACTGAGTTGGGAATTGCTTATTTGTTAAGTGCTGATCTTACTGTAATTCCTAAACCATCTAACAATGACCCAAAGGAATTCAAGGCTTCTCATAGGAAACATGAAGAATAAGAGATTCACTGTAGAGTTTTTATCCTAAACTCTTTATTTGATCATTTATATGATCTGTTTCATTCAATCAAATCATTATAAAAAAAATCTAAAAGGCCTTGGAAAGTAAATATACTTTTAAAAAACAAGGGATATATAGATTTTTTAGTATGAAATTCTTTATATTTTGAATGATAGATAGAAAGTCTATCATGGAACAGGTTAATGAATTACTATTGCTAGTTTCTAAACTTAATGATTTTAAAATCAAAGTATCTAAATTTCTTCAAGTGGTTGCTATAGTTGCAAAATTACCAGCACTTGGAATGACAATAGAAAGAAATTATTACATACTTCTAAATATTTCACCATTGATTGGTTTATTAAGCATACTTGAATTAAAGAAGAGACAAGAATTCTTGAGAAGAAATTTGCTTTAGAATCTAGTTTAAAGAAGAATGTTGTTGAATCTGAGAAAACTAGTAATTCTAGAAAGTCTAATAAGGTTGGAAATAAGAGAAAGTTTGATGAAAATTCAAGTAAAAGTTCTTCAATTAGTAAGAAAAATAAGAATTACATTTTCTATGGTAAAATGGGCCATTTTAAGAAAGAATGCAAATTTTATAAGAAGTTGAATGTGGAGGGCAATTCTAGACAAAATTAGGCAAATATTATTGAAAAATAGTCATTTCCATCAAAATTTATTGGTATGATTGCAAATGATCACATAACGCAATATAGCAATAAATGGAAAATTTGCAAATTAGTGGTGCCATTTTGGTGCAACAATTTACATATGCAATAACATAAATTTTTTCAAGCATTATGAAGTTACAGCAAGTGATGTAAAAGCATTGATGGGGAGCCATAATACTGCTAAGGTCCTTTGAAAAGGAATAGTGGAACTATATTTCACTTTTAAAAAGAAAATAATTTTAACAAATGTATTCCATGTTTATGATGTTAGAAAGAATTTAGTTTCTTCCAATTTATTGTGTAAGAAAGGCTTTAAGGTTATGATAGAGGTAGAAAAGTTATTTTATCAAAGAATAGTATATTTGTTGAACAAGGTTACTCTTGTGATGACATGTTCGAATTAAGCATTAACAAAGTTGATGTTTCTCCTTATATGTTAAGTCATCTTGTGGTTTATAGCATGCTAAATTATCATATAATTTTTAAATCAATTAAATTTATGTTTAAGCATGCATTAATTCTTAATGTGAATAATCATGATGGAAAATATGAAATATGAATACAAGCTAAGATAACTAAGAAACCATTGCCAAGTATTGAAAGATCAATAGAGTTGCTTGAACTTTTGCATTCTTATATTTGGTGAATTAAATGGTTATTTAACTAGAGATGGTAATAGATATTTTATTACTTCTATAAATGATCATTCTATATTCACTTAAGTGTATTTAACGAGAACAAAAGATAAAAAATTAATCAGAAAAAATTAAAATCCTAAAAAATGATTGAAGAGGTGAATATTTTTTCAATAAATTTTCTGTATTTTATGAAAAACATGGATTGATCCACTAAACAAATGCACAACAAAATAGCCTAGCTAAAAGAAAAAACTAAACATAGGTGGATATGATTAATAAAATGTTTATGCATGCAAAGTTACTAACGGATTTATTAAGAGAGGCCTTATTACAGCTTATTTTGTGCACAATACAGTACCCTTAAAAAAATTTAAGGTTTCATCATATGATCTATGGAAAGGAAGAAAATTTAACTTAAATTTCTTGATAATATAGGGCTATTTAGCCTATATAGAATTTTAGATCTTAAAATAATAAAATTAGGACTAAGAGAAAGCAAAAGCATCTTTGTGGGATATGTCAAAAATTCAAAGGCATACAGATTATTAGATATTGAGTCTAATGTTATTATTAAATCCAAATATGTTGAATTCCTAAAAATAAAATTTATTAGTAATTTAAATAATAATTCATAAGACAATACAGAAATCACTAATGGCACAATAACTCAAGATAATCTTGTAACTACTAATGGCAATGCTATAGTGATCCAAGATGATACTATGGTAAATTTGAGCCCTAGTTTGGATTCTGGTTCCATTTTGAATGATAAAATAAAGGCACCTAAATCTCTTATTGAACTTAGGAGAAGCCAAAAGACAAGAAAAGACATGAACTTAAATTCTAATTTTATTTCTTCTCATGTAATAGTCTTTTTAGTTAAAAGAAGTAAATATAGAAGATAATCCTAAAACTTATAGTGAAGCAACGACTTCAAGAGATTTTGCTTTTTGGAAAAAAGCAATAAATGATGAAATGAATTCTCTCATATCAAATGGTACATGGATATTGGCAGACTTACCCCCTAATTCTAAACACATTAGATGTAAATGGGTGTTTAAAAGGAAATATAATATTAAGGGTTCTCTAAACCTTTAAGGTTAGATTGGTTGCTAAAGGCTTCAAATAAAAGGAAGGAGTAGATTATTTTAATATGCTCCTATTTCAAGGATTACCTTAATAAGAGTGTTATTTGTATTAGCACTAATTTATGAATTATATGTCCATTAAATGGATGTTAAAAAAACATTGTTGAACATTTATTTTGATGAAGAAGCATACATAGAACAACTTAAAGGTTTTGTAATTCCTAAAAATGAGAAGAAAGTTTGCAAATTATTTAAGCAATTATGTAAATTAAAGCAAGCTCTTAAACAATGGCATAAAAATTTGATAGTGTAATATTATTAAATGCTTTTAAGCATAATGGAGCAGATAAATATATTTATTCTAAGGTCACAAAGGATTAAGTGTGATAGTATGTCTTTATGTTGATGATATACTAATCATAAGGACTAATATACAAGGCATTAAAGACATTAAGAAGTACTTGACTTATCAATTTAAAATCAAGAATTTGGGAGAATTTGATACTATCTTAGGGATTAAAGTTAAGAAATGTAATGAGGGTTTTATGTTGTGTTAATCACTATATTGGCAAGGTTCTTTCCAAGTATAATTATTTGGTTATTAAAGAATTTAATACTCTATTTGATATTTTAAATAAATAGGTTGAAAATTTTGGAAAAGCCATTGGCTAATTGGACTATGCTAGTTTAGTTGGTAGTCTAATGTATGTAATGCATTGACTAGGCCTAATATTGCCTTTGTAGTTTATAAGTTTTCAAGATATAGACATAATCCTAAAAGTGATCATTAGAAAGCAATAAGAAAAGTCCTTAGTTATCTTAAAAGTATAGAGTCATATGCATCATTTTATAATAAATATCCTTTGGTTTTAGAAGGATATTGGGATGCTAGTTAGATAACTAATTTTAGTGATAATAAGTCGACATTTGGGTGGATTTTCATTTTAGATAGAGGAGTTATTTCATGGGCTTCAAAGAGATGGATGTGTATGACTCACTCAACTATGGAATCTGAGTTTATTGCTCTAATAGCGATAGGTAAAGTGGTAGAATGGCTAAAAAACTTAATGATATATATAGAGTTATGGCCACAACTAATGCTAGTTACTTTCTTGCATTGTAATAGTGAAGCAACTATGTTTAGGGCACTAAGCAAGATTTACAATGGCAAATCTAGATATATTGCTTTTAAGACACGAGTACATAAGGCAACTTATATCAGAAGGAATTATCATAATTGTCTATGTAAGGTCTAAAGACAACCTTGCTAACCCATTGACTAAATGACTCTCGAGAGATATAATAATGAGCACAACTAATGCTATGGGTTTAAAGGTACTCTAAATTGTCACTAGTAATGGGTACTTTACCTTTCTTATTGCTTAGCAATACTAAAGGTTCAAAAGGAAGCAATAAGTTACTATTTGTGACGGTTAGCAAGTACTAGAGATGTTATAGTACTTAAGAAATAGAGGGCGAGTATAAATCAGTCCTAATGAAGAAAACAAAGTTTGGTTAAGGACTAAGTAAATCCAATTAAAGAATTTGGTTAAATCTTCACTTGTATATACATAAAGAAGTGATGTCACTTTAATCAAAGTTTGGGACATAAAACTTTGCAAGTGTATATAAATTTCAAGAGATAACACAAGGCCATAATAATATGGTGCTAAAGCTTACAGTGAATAGTTCATAATTTGACTTGATTTATGCAATTTATGCTTATAACCTTTCCATCTTGTCAATTAAGGATTGAGATTCAATTGAATATAATCTAACCTTTAATTTTGACAAAGTTTCAAATATTTATACAAATAATAGGTTCAAGGAAAAAATACCTATTATATGCATGAATACTTAAATCAGGTATATTAATCACTAAATGGGGATTGTTATAGTTAGCGATTAAGTATGCATAAAAGAAAAAAATGAGTTATCCCATGTCTAAAGTTTACAAGATGGAAGAGTTGTTTATAAACACTTGTAGTACACTTTTTGAATTAAAGTGTTTAATGGGATTTTAGAGTGAAAATGAAAATTGACTATAAATTAATAACAATAATTTGTAGTCAAATATGGGCACTTGGACATTAGGTCTTGGCCAAACAATTAATTAATTAATTAATTAAGAAAAGAAAAAAAGAAAATGGCTAGTTGGTTTAGTTCATTTGATAGAGTTAGCTATTTTCTCATAATCAGCTAGTTGTTTTTGTCATTTGACACAACTAGTTGTTTAGTTTATTTGAAATAACAATGTCCGAATAAACTAAATTCTTAATTAATAGTATTTAATGATGTAGTTATTGGCAGTTAATAAAATAAATAACTGCTCCTACAAAATGCCTATTCATGAGAAGTTATGATGATTGAAACATCTAAGATATTATAAATATCAGTTACCTCCATCAACATATGATTAACGTTAATATTATCTCTTCTTTAACTGCTCTAAATTCTAAATTGTTCTTAGGAGAAATTTTGCATTTGTTATGTTGAATTTCTATTTTGCCTTTAAAAATCTTGGAAAAATACTGTTATCAATTCCGAGCAGCAATAATAGCGAGGGTATTAATTCTTTAAAGATATAAATTACTCTATCAAAGCTACAATTAGTTTTTCATTTTGCAACTAGTTTTTTTGTTTTTTGCAAATTTATTTTTCCAACATTTCTCATACTATATTTCAAATTTTTAATTTTAATATTATTTTTTTAAAATAAAATTTTTTTTACCTTAGATTATTTTTAACTTCTCTTTATTTTTCTCTACTTTCAATCAAACATTAGAGGACCATTATAGTGCACCACACCCTACGGTGCACCATACTTTTAAACTATCATATTATACATTTCTTAAAATAATAAAATATTTTAATTCATTTAACTGTTAAAAAGTAAAAATATGATGGATAACTTTAAATTTAGCTAATAATAGAAATGAGGATAAGATACAAAATTAAAAACCAAAGATATAGAATTAGGTTCTCACTATTGTACTTTCTATTTTCATATACAAGTCTCTGAACAAATAGATGACCAAGTCTCTTTGACAGAATCAAAAGATTCGGATAATCTTTATGATTCTAATAAAGATCCCAAACATTTTCTTAGAGCATTCATGGCAGACAACAAAGAGAAAACTTCAAAGAACATAAGTGTTGGTCCTTAGTAAAAAGGGAACCTTAACCACCTCTTGGGCAATCCCTTTTCCAAGAATACTTTACTGAAGATCCAGAAGAAAAAAATGAGAAATTATACTTCGACAGAAAACATAGCGCCATAACAATCTTCTGGTGTTAATCCTTTGACGGCCCAGTGGTTTACTTTTGATGATATTCCTCCCTATCATTAGAGAGATAGACTTTAAGAATTTTATGCTTCGCTAGAGTTGCAAACTAAAAGACTTGAAGTGATTTTTCTCAGATTCTTTAGGAATTTACTTTTTGATTTACTAGCTTTCTCAGAGATCGGTTCATCAGGATAGATGCATACACCAAACTACAATTCTACCAGTTCCTAGACATTGCTAATGTTTTTAATTTCATCTATAAAAAAGTTCATTGGAAGAGACAATTTGATAAAACCATCTGAGATGAATTCTTTAAGATGAAATGTTGTTCTTTGAATAGAAAAGACCTTGATATGAATTATTATAGAATGAGCAAAAGATCATATATCCTTAGAGGTATGCATAATCCAAGTCTCAAGCAAGGCTTTCTTTCTTCCATTCCTAAGGCACTATTAGGATAGACAAAGTACCTAATGAGAGAACATGGAATCTAATTTAATTCTCTCACCTTAAGAGAAATTTATCAAAAAGTTCTTATAGCACTAGACAGATTATGCAATTAACAAAAGCTTGTTCAAGAGTTAATAGAAAGAAGCAAAGATCCCTTTTTTAAGGTAACCTGCAAAAAACCTAACCTTTCCATAAAATGTGGTGACAAAAAATGTACTTGTTTTTATGGAAGGAAGAAAAAACATTCAAGAAGTATAGCTTTGGTGACAACAAAGCTAGAAGAATAATAGGTCGAGAGCCTCAACCGAACAATAAGAACAATTATGACTAACTAGCTCATTTTTCAACCTCAATTTTAGAGCCTGTATGTCCTCCTAGTTCTTATTGCTTAGTGAAGGATTGTAGCAATTATAATAGTAGATCGCATTACTAAACCTTCTAATCCGAACAAGATTGCTAGAAGATAGAAGTAAGAATTTAGAAAGACATATTTTATTGAATAAATAAGGACAGTATCTATTCACTGGTTTTGCCTCACAATCAAATGCATTAGGCTATATATAAGCCTTTAAAAGCCAACACACAAAACTAAAAGATAAATTTTGAAAGCTATAAGGAATCTAAATCTTTACAGTACAAAAGCATTAAAGCTAAGATATTAAAGCTTTATAGTACAATAATGTTATTAAACTTTATATCTTATTTGATGCTTTATGTCACTTATTGATTAGCTCATGAGATGGTGAGAGATTCATATCTTCTGGATTAGTCTCATCTGGGCTGGGATGATATTCTTCAAAGTCCTATGGATCCTGTGAATCTTAGAAAATAGAATTAGGCTCAAGGAATGAGAAATTCCTCTACGGTCTAAGTAAAGTCTCTTGGAACTAACTTGTGATTCCAATCTCTTTTTGGTCCTAAACAAGTGCAAAGTATTGGTGCAATGGTAGTCCAAGGATCGAAATTATTGAGTTCACATACGAAATTCCTAAGCTCGACTTTTTCAGAGTTATCTTCCTTAAAAGGATAAAGGTTTGAGAAAGTTTTCCAATGGTAGGCTTGATTTTGTGTCTACAAAAGCTGATGTTTTGG
>CANXYI010528274.1:0-10415 GCA_948208565.1 Hura crepitans | reverse complement strand
TTTCATTTATTTAAAAACAAAATTTTAAGATTTTAAATTCAAATTAAACATGTGTTTAAAAAGGTTTTAATTTATTCAGATTTTTAAGTAATAGAAAAAGGTTAAGCAAGTTCGGGTATCATATTTCTGTGTACACTTCTTATTCGGGTCTGACAGTCGGATCAAGTAAGGGGTGTCACAATGACATGAAAAAAAGTGTTACATTCTGTATTAAAATTATTGCTATTGCTTTATAGCAATAATTTTGAAAGCATTGAATTTGCCCTTATTACATTAGGTTATGGCAACTGTTTAAGCATTTAATATAATATTGAAAAATTTATTACCTTAAATGAGTCGAAAGTAATAAATTTCGACTAAATTCTAAGCAACAATTATTTATAACTATAACAAAAATTATAAAAATTTATAGTAATATTTTTTCAATTATGGCAATAAGTAACATTTATTTTATAATACAGCTACACTTTTATGTAACATAAAAGTAATATTTATTTTATATTATGACAACACTTTACATAAATTAAGAACAATATTTATTTTATACTAGAGTAACAATTTCTTATATCAAGTGCAATAGTTATTTTATAAAGTAGCAACATTCTTTTATTATAGCAATGATTTTACATAAATGAAAGACTATAATTTTTTAATAGGCAATAGTTTATACAAACATATCAATATTAGACAATATTTTTCCAACATAAACCTTTGGAATCATAATATGTATTATAAATACAAAACAAAATCAAGGGCAAAAAAAGAAAATTTTAGGCACTTTAAACATACCTTTTTTGTAATCAATAATATCTAAGTGAGATTATTTTAAAATGAAATTACTTCTTTATAGATAAAAAAATTGAGGCTTAAATTATCGTAAGTTCCACTAAAACCTTAATTATTTTTCTTCATCCTTCGTATTTTCATTTTTTAGGTATTCTAGCCTTTACTACTTAACCCAAAAAGATATATTCATTAGTTGACCCGCTACATTTTCTAGATCATGTAATGCCATTTCTCCTTCTAGAGCATGGATTACCTGCTCATTTAAATGCCTAGCATTCCAATTAGACATAGTAAAAAAAAAATTTAAATTCCTTTACTAAGTTAAATATATCTAATAAGTAGAGTTGATATGCATAGTTTGCAAGTTTTTTTCTAACTCTTGAAATTAAGTATAAGCTATAATTCCTTGGTTTTTACTTAACTAATACGTGTATTGTTGATGATAGGTTAAGTGGTGCACATAAGTAGTAGCCCAAATGACTAAGCAAGCCATCTCATTCTAGATCAATTTTAATAAATACTCAAACTCATGATCATATCCACTCTAAATCAATTGGTTTTTATTTTTTCTTAAAAGAGTAAAATAAAACAATCTAGTAATGTATTTGATGATGATTAATTAAGATATCAAAAGTAAAAAATTACATCTTGTCACTTAAATTTAAGAAAATGATTAAAAGAAAAAAAATTTTACATTGTTGCAAAGAAGAGAGATGAAATTTCCTAGATAAGTGCCATTAGCCATGTGAGAAACTTCATGTAATGCATTCCTATTAGAAAGAACATCCAACTCAACCTTATAAAGGAAATTAAACTATAAATTAATAATAATAATAATAATAATAATAATAATAATAATAATTAATTGACTTAATAAATAAAATTATAAAAGATATAATTGTAATGACCTGAAAAAGTCAGTTTGTGAATATTAGTTTCCGAGAGTTGTAAATAGTGCTTAGGCCTACTAGGGCTTGAATAGTGCACTTAAACCACTAGGATGTAAAATTCATAAGCAATATGGGATTGGAAGATAAGATTAATATAAGAGTTTAAAGAGAAGATTTTAAATTGTTTATGAGATTATGACCCTTAACACAATTTATGCCATTGGTTTCTATATATATAAGAGAAAAAAGAGGATACAAATAGAGTTTTTCTTCTCCAATACCAATTGCCTCTCCCCTTTTAAAATTCCTTTGATTTTCTTTTTTATGCACCATGAAATAAAGATTAGAGGCACCCTAAACAAAGCAAGTTTAGATTCAACCTTAAAGTGAGAGAAAATATGGGATTCTTAAAGGAAATGCATTTAATTGAAGAGAACTAAAAGAGGTAAGTTAGAGATTCTCTTCTCTTCTTAATTTTGGTGTTTAAAGATCATTTATTATAGTAGTTAAGCTAAAACTAGGGTTGCATTTGTGAAAGGAATTCATTATTGCAAACTTGAAGTGTTAAAAGAAGAATTGAGGTTCTTGGTATTTTCTTGGAGCTAATAGAATTTAAAGAAAAGAGGGGTTTTTTATGTTTCAATTGCATAAGAAAAAGAGAGAAAAGAAGATTTAAAGCTTTAGAGAGGTAGATGCTCTCTAATTTAGACATTCCTATAAACTTTAATGAGTTTATGAGTTAAAGTTTGTAAATTGCTTGAGAAATGATGAGTTTATAAGAAATGAATGCTTATAATTGTTTTTACTGCATAAGATGAGTGTTATAATAGTTGATAAGCATGCTAGATAGAAATGATCATGGCTTAAATGATGTTTAACATATTAATGTATAAAACTCAGTTTGATACATAAATTGTAATGGATGATAATGAATTAAGTATGTTAATAGTCTTTTTGCATATGTCAAAGTGAATAGAAGGCTTAAAGGATGGGAAATACATGTTAATGTGAAAATGGATCAATTATGAACCAAAATGAGGCAAAAATACATCACTAGTAGTTACTGTAATTCTATAGCAATACCTATCATGCAGAATTGCAAAATTATCATGTGTAAGCCTATAACCATCGCATGGATGTTTGAGATAGTTACACAATGGTTATGGCATATAAAGGAATAGTACAAGCTTAAGTACCCTCGTGCAGAGGGTCAGTTGTAGCTATAACTACCATACGGGGCTTCCAACCTCTATGTAATGGGTTGTTGTAGTTGATCTTATTGTATGTCAGTAGTTGCCTACGAAATAAAAGGGAAATGAACATGAAAGATTCAATTAAAGCATGAAAGACTTGAATATGTAAAGTATACGAGAAAACACGGACATACATAATTGATAGTGTAAATGTGAAAGTATATATAAAATTATTGCAATGAAAGGAAAATTGATTCTCATGTATAGATATATGATAGATAAGATGCACAACTTAAATGATGATATGTATAAATATGTGATAGATAACATGCACAATTTATATGATGACATGAACGTTATATGTGATGATGACATGCATAGTTTACTTGGTTATATGACAATATATATGATTATGACATGCACAGTTTACCTGATAACATGTACAATATATGTGATGATGATATGTATATATTTTATGATGACTTGTATTAGATAGACATGGGGTGGTGTTTGTGTGTGTGTGTTTATATATAGTCATATGAACAAGTATGTATACATGTAAGAGACAAAGACATAGAAATTAAATATAGTATAATTATATTCTAATTTCTACCTTAGATTAGACAACCATAAGATTATTTGGCATGCCAAATAGAGGAAACCTATAGATCTTCCATGGTTCATAGCTTCGGCTATTTCATAGTTATAACATTACTTAGGTGGTGCTAGCTTCAACCTTGTGCCTTTAGGTACACAATATTATACCTTTAAGTACCACAATTTAGTCAGCAGTTCATATGAATAATTGTACTAGTCCTTATCTAGGGAATAATGGAATTCTAGGAAGAAATGGGGCTTATACAAAAACATAAAAATAAAAGTGAATGAAATAATAGAAAGCATATTAGCTTTATGTAATGTTACCATGTATAGATTTCATGTTTTGATTTCTAGATGACACGATAACTATGTACATACACTCACTTTCATAATATGAAAGCTACATGTACAAATTCATGGATTATTTCAATGCTTAACATGAGTATAATATGATAGAATAACAAAATGATGGATATAAGTATATTGGATAGTTGACTTAGATATATGTATATACATGATGATAATATATGCTTAATGAGTTCCAAATTATTGATTCCTTAAGGTGCCTATAATGAAGATAATCTATGATAATTGTCCAAGTTTGAAAGCATCAATTGAGGATTTTATCTTTAGCACGGTTTTCTTTATTTATGTAAGTCTAAAAGCCATAGATTAAAAGGGGGGATTGACTAGAAGGCCATATTAAAGTTTTCATTCTTTTGTATGCACAAATATCTATTTTGTAGCACTTTATAAAATCTAGGCATTCTAGTGATATGTAAGGTATATTAAAGTGTCTATGGGTCTTTGTATTTTTGCATGTTTGTACACCTATGTAATTGTATCTTTTTAACACAGACTTATGTATATGGGATTTATCTATAATAGTTATGTATAAGTGTGTGGATAGGTTATGTATGTTCATGATAGAGTGATACATATAAGTATGTATGTATGGAAGTATATAAATGTGATGTGTGCATGATAATATGGCATATATAAGTACTGGTTCATACGGAAGATAGAAAGGATAAAATGCATTCAATATCTTGCTTTTCACTTTCACAACAACAATTTTAATTATATTAAAACATTTTGATAGGATATAGAAAATGAAATTTATAGATATGTGTAGTTGGTGTGACATCACCTTACTTGGTTTCCTTATGGATCGAGTAAGGGGATGTTACATTTAGTGGTATTAGAGCTTAGTTTTAGTCAATTTTAGGCTAGACTAAGCTTAGGAATTGTATATAGGTCATGCATTATACAGTATGGCATGACAAAGTGCAACATGACATAGTATAAAATGGCATGGCATGGCATAGCATAGCATAGCATAACCTAGCATATGGGTTAGTTTAATGCACAATTCTCACTCTTATATAAACTCTCATGGACTCTAGATCCTAGTTGCTATAACATAAGGCAGTTAGAAATAACACTCAATCCAATGTGGCTAACTAAGCTCCATATGGAATGTTGTACTAACCTCCTATAGAATACCAACACATGTACAAGTTACATTCCTATAGCAAGTGATAAAACTATTGAGACAGGTCACAGGCACCATACTAGCACATCTTTCATAGACATAGCCATAACCAAAGACACATCGCCCACCTCCTCCTCTTACATAAACAATGAGAGAAAGGCTCTATAAGTATGGGGTTAAGGATTTTAAATGATAGAAAAAGGATGATGCTTTTGCATCATAGCATTACCTTGAAAAGATAGAGAAGATTTTTAATTATCTACATTATACACATAAAGAGAAAGTAGAGAGTGCCATATTTTTATTATATAAGGAAGCCCATTAGTGGTGGTTTAGGGTAAAGAGACAAGCAGAGATTCCTCAACATCTTTATTAGCTTACATGGGATTTCTTTCTCTCTTCCTTTTGATAAAGGTATATTAGGAAGATCTATCTAGAAAGCAAGAGGAGCAAATTCAACCATTTTAGATAGAAATAATTTTATATAGCAAAGTATGAAAGAGAGTTTTTGTAGCTGAGTAGATGTGCACCATGTTAGTTTTCACAAGTCAAGCACAATAAAATTTTAAATTTTTTGTGAAAATCATACAATGATAAAAGACCCAAAAGGTTTAAAACATATAAACAATAGAAAAATGGCAGCTTAGATGTTTACCATTATATGTCAAATATAGATTCCTTTTTTTTTTTTGCTCATCTCATTGAGTTGTCACAAACTACAGTGATCCTCACTAGAAACACCTCATTGGTATATGTATAAAAAGCTTGAGGAGTAGGCTATATGAATTCCTAGGTGCTAGTAAGGAATTCGTGGGAGTGAAGAGAAGAGAAAGGAAATTTCCATGTAGCTTGGAAAAGAGCTTGTGCATATGGTGGCTCTATCCCTTGGCTAATGAAAGTGTGCCTATTTATACTTAATTAGACCCCTCTAGATCAGATTTTTAATAGGCCATGTATATAAGCCCTAAAATGGATTTTGTGTATTTGCATAGGAGGCCTATTTAGGTCAAATATGTGAGGCTCAATAAGGCCTCTATTTTTTCAACTAATTATTTGATGTATGAGCCATTCAACCCTTAAAAGGTCCATTTAAATATGATCTCATAAGTACCCTTAATTAGGCCTCTAGGGCTTAACCCTCATAAACCCGAATTTTTAAGTGTGTACATGCCAATTGGGCTTTAAACCCAATTGATCAATCTTTCTATTTTCTTTATCTTTTAATGATATCTAACACCATTAAAAAAATTCAAACATAAATATCCTCTCTCTTATTTTAGTATGTGACCCTATAGGTTTTCAAAGCATGTTGACAGTACATAGTGAATTAGAGTCCTAGTCCAATTAAGACTCTTATGGTTCAATCTCATTGAGTCCATAATTAATTCCTAATTAATAATTCACTTATGTATAAGTATTAAGAACTATCTAGCCATACTAAAGACTACCCAAGTGTCAAAAAGTCAAGTGGTTTGACTTAACCCTTTTATATACAATTACCGCACAATTTATATTTTCACCACACTTTATCTCATTTAGGTTTGAGTATGGACTTGGTCAACTCAATGCTTAATTAAGTATGTCTAATTAAACCCTGAACATGTTAATTCTAATATTTATATCTTTATTTCCAAAATGCCTTTGTGAATATCAATCACACTTGCATTTCACTCTAGCTAAAGATTTCCTAAATAAAGTTATATTTGAACTATAAGATAAATTCCCCATTATAATCTAGGGTGGTGAATCCTCCATTGGTCACTCAACTAACTTTAAATATTTCAAGTTATACCTAATCTCCTAGTTATGTATACATCATGGTGAATTAAAAGAATCAAAGTGAAAGTATAGCCTTTGATACTTAAGATAACCTTATGATCTCAAGTCAAAAGCTATTTGCACATACTAATATAATCAGATGATTTCACTGACATAGATTATGTATCCATGTGAAGATCTCATATTAGGTCTCCAATGTACTTGTTTCTCAAACAAGCATTCATATGTTAACTTTAAGTATCACCGTGCTTATAGCTTAAGAGAACTATGGTCTGACTATGTCAAAGAGTATAAGATGTGCTAGTCTATCCCTATTACACATATGCTTTAGTGCATGCAACTAATAATCTCCTCCTTGCACTAAAGCTAATCACCAATGTATCTAATACCCATATTATTTACATGGAGATCAAACTTGTTTTGTGATAGTGCCTTAATAAGAGGATTAGGGATGTTCTAATTAGTAAGGACTCTCTCAATCTTTATATCTTGTCTACTAATTATCTCTTAGATAAGATGATTGTGCTTGAGGACATGCTTAGATTATTGATGAGACTATGGTTACTTTGTCTATGCAGTGGCTCTATTATTGTTGTAATACAGAGGTATTGGGTCAACAATAGAAAGGACCACTCATAGTTTAGTGATAAACTTTCTAATCCCTGCTACCTCCTTAGCTGCATCGAAAACTGCAATATACTCTACATTGGTAGTTGAATCTATAATTGTATCTTATTTGTAATTATTCCAATGAATTACACCTCTTGTAAATAAGAATACATAACCTGACTCGGATTTGGAATAGTCTTTATTAGACTAAAAGTTGGCATTAATATACCCACTTACTTGAAAATCCCCTTTTTTATATACCAAAAATACATCCTTAGTCCTTTTTAAGTACTTAAAGATGTTCTTGATAGACACCTAATGTTCCTCTCCATAATCAGATTGGAATCTACTCATGTCACTTAGAGCAAATGCTACATTAGGTTGAGTACAAAACATAACATATATGATGGATCTTATAGTTGACCTATATAGGACCTTACTCATGTGTTCTCTCTCCTCTTGTGTCTGAGGACACATAAACTGAGAAAGTATCTTCCCATATGCCACAAGAATGAATGCTTTCATAGAGAGATCTATAGTAAACTTCTTTAGCATCTTGTCTATGTATGTAGCTTGTGAAAGACCTACCAACCTCTTAGATCTATCTTTATAGATCCTTATCCCCAGTATATAGGTTGCTTCACTAAGGTCTTTCATGGAGAATTTCTTTGACAAGAAAATTTTGACTGATTGAAAAGTTAAAATATCATTTCCCATGTGCAATATGTCATAAATGTACAATACTAGAAAAATGATAGCACTTCCATGAACCTTCTTGTAAACACATGGTTCATCTAGATTTTGTGAGAAAGTAAACTCTTTGAGTTTCTCATCAAATTAGATATTTTATCTCCTAGATGCTTACTTTAATCCATAACTGGATCTTTGAAACTTGCATACCTTGCTATTATTAATAGATATGAATCCCTAAAACTGTGTCATATACACCTCATCTGATAGATTTCCAATAAGGAAAGCTATCTTCACATTTATCTACCATATCTCATAGTTATAATGAGCTATATTAGCAAGTAAAATCCTAATGGATTTAAGCATGGTTATCAATAAAAAGTTTAATCAATGTCAATTCCTTGCCTTTGACAATAACCTTTTGCGACCAACCTTACTTTATAAGTAACTATATTACCTTCCATGTCGGTCTTCTTTTTAAAGATCCACTTGTATCCAATAAGTTTTATCCCTTCAGGTGCATCAACCAAATTCAATACTTAGTTGTCATCCATTTCAGATTATATGGCCTTAATCCATAATTTTGGTTCTAAACTCTTTAGAACCTCCTCATAGCATGTGGGCTTATCTTCTGCTACTATAGTTACACTACTATACTATTCTTATCTATGAGAAATCTATCTCTGAGGAGCAATATGAAAACTAGTAGAACATTTAAGAACTTGTGTTACAATAGATTTTGCTATTACATCATCACCATGTGTAATAAGCTTAGGATCAATTGGTTGATCTACCTCTATTTATGGATCTCGAACTTCATTAAGCTTGATTCTACTCCCACTTTCTTTTTTTAAGAGAAACTTTTTCTCTAGGAAGGTGGCATGCTTTGAAACAAACACCTTTTGTTCTAAAGTGTTATAGAAATAAATCCAAATGAGCCTTTTGGTTTTCCCACAAGTAGACACTTGTTAGATTTAGCATCAAACTTATCTAACACAAATCTTTTCACATAAATAGGACAACTCCATACTTTTAAGTGTGAAAGAATTGGTTTCTTATTATACCACATCTCATATGGTGTAATATCAATTGATTTTAATAGAAGTCTATTTGGAATGTAAACAACAATTTTTAGTGCATAACCCCAAAATGACTTGGGTAGAGTTGTAAAGCTCATCATAGATCAAACCATGTCCAATAGAGTTTGATTTCTCCTTTTAGATACACCATTATGATGTGGTGTATATAGAGGAGTCCATTGAGATAATATCCTATTATCTCTTAGATAGCTTTGAAGTGCTTGATTTAAGTATTCTCTACCTCATTCTAATTGAAGTGTTTTAATGCTTCTATCAAGTTATTTCTCAACTTCATTTCTAAATTCTTTGAAATTTTGAAAGGCTTCAAATTTGTACTTTATCAAGTATAGATGCTCATATCATGAAAAATCATCATTAAAGATAATGAAGTAGAGATACCCGCCTGTAGTCATTGGGCCACATCAAGCTATCATTCTTTTTCTCTTAGTATTAATGTTATAGATCTTTCCCTTTTATCAAACATCAGTGAAGTAATCATTTATTATTCATTTATTTTTATTTATTTTTATTTCTTGTTATCCTTTTTTCTCTTTATCTTCTCATTATTTTCTTTATTATTATTTATTTTATTTTATTTATTATTTTTATGGCTAGATTGTATTTTAAGCGATTTCAATGTAATTTTATTTTTATTCGATTAGAATGTATTTTAGGTAATTGCCATGTAATTTTTATTTCCTTTTCAATTAAAATGTATTTTAGCTAATTACTGTGTAATTTATTTTATTCGTATTATTTTCCTATATATTTTATGAATGTTGTAATAGGTAGAAAATGATTTTTACACATTATAAAAAGTAACCAAATTGTTTTATACCTAATTAATTGGTGTTTTCCTAATAAAGTGGGTTTTGATTTTTCTTTCATAAAAGTCACAAAATAAAATATGTTTTCATAAATTGGCATGTGAGAACCAAAGTTCTCAAAATAATCAATTACTCGATTTCATGTATATTTTTCTTTAATTTTATGTATTTTCTTCATGAATATTTCTATTTTATTATTTCTTTACGTGATTTAATGTTTTATTTTAATTATGAAACTTGCTTGAGAAAAAGGATAAAATTATAAATTTAATATGAAATTCCATATTAACTTGAGGTATAAATAAGAATAAGGATCCGAACCACTCTAGTTTTAGCCCTACAAGGTATTTCCTAACTTCGGTTGGGTGGCGACTCTTATCTTTTGATGCCTAACTCGCTCTTTCTAGGCTAATCGAATAGGGATGACTAAAGATTCCTCTAATTTGCTTCTCATCTTTTGGGACTTG
>CANXYI010528257.1:0-18493 GCA_948208565.1 Hura crepitans | reverse complement strand
CAACCTTGCCTGAAAATCAAATAATGTAGCAGCTACTATCCCTAAATTGATCAGTCAACCCATCCAGTGGGGGACTAACTAATGGGCTATCTATCTCAATTTCTTGTTCACTTTATTACCAATCATCATTTAATAATATTTAGGAATGTTTAACAGTTAGGTATAAATTTATTTTAACAATTGAAAATTAACATGGACAGTTACATGTCATATTTGGGTTTAGTCAGACAATTTTAAGTCTATTTTTATAAGCCCAATTTAAGTTTAACTAATAAATATGTTCAAGGCTATTTACTTAATCTCTCAATTTCTTATGTAGAAATTTTGTTAGCAATGTTTTAATTAAGTCCGAAATAGTCCTTTTCTTAAGATAGTTATAGGTCATGTCTCAAGGATTTATCTCTATCATAAACCCAATGACTGCAAATTTTCTATCATATTTATAAGCCTGCAACCATAAAATTCTAGGCATTTTTTTTAATACCCCATTCCATGCCTAACAATTAGCCTTCATAGGCTCAAGTATCTCAATTTCAAATAGTCGTAGGCCTAAAGCTGAATTCATTTATATTTTCAAATAATCTTTAAGATAATCTCAATTTCCTTAGCTGCATTTTATTACCACACTAAATTTTACATAAATTTATTTAATCACTTACATTCCAAAAATCTTATAACATTTCCTTCCTTTTTGTTCAAATTAATTTAGCATGAGCTTTTCATTGTTATTACTTAACTATTTCCATGCCATATTTACTCCACATCTATGTCTTTTTCATAATAAAATTATGTTTATTATGTCATACTTGCCATCTTTTATCATTTCACCCCACACATAAGTCTATTAGTCCCTTTGATAAAACATAGTCGTTATCAAAATTAATGTATTATGTTTAAGGTCTCATGCACCTCTCGGCCCTTTTATGTTTGTATATCCATAAGGCATATTTTCTCTAAGTTGTTGACTCACATAATATAGGTCCTTAAGCTAGCAAAAAGAATTACAAACAATCATTTAGGAACAACACACAATAACTAACATCCTTGCATGTTTTAGCCATAGTCATCAACAAGTAAGCTACACATTATTCAATTAAGTCACCTTTTTAAGATATTTTTCCTATTCTATCTAGTTCCTATCTTCCCTTAGGCATCACACACACTAGCATGCCTTGTCTTACTTATTTTTCACTTAAGGCCACTTCCTCATAATTCCCTTATTAGGTTCTCACAATAGCCCTCACATTTTTATGCCCCTTTTTTCCTTAAATCATGCTTGCACCCACACCTTTCCGCTAGACGTTACACACATATACACTCACCCTTGTATTGTTTTAATGATTTAATGCCAAAGACTAGCACCTCTAAGTATATACCTCTGCTCTCAATGCTGCCCAAGATCACACAATACTCCTTAATTCAGCTCCCTAACCTCATACACAATGCTAATAACATAATTCTGATTTTTACCATCCCATTTACACTACCTAACACACACACCTCATATTCTCATGTAAACATTATCCTTCACATAACCTACCCCTCAACAAACTTTCATGCCACACACATAAGTCATAAAAAATTACAATATTGTAGCACACTAATTGGCACAATTTCATACATCCCACACTAATTCCTTTCACTCTTTTAACTCTCCCCTAAACGTCACCCATTTCCTCACAACACACATGAAATTACAACCTATAACACCATACATCATTAGTTTAATCTACTTTATTCCTATTATCAAATTTTACATCAAAAGCACACCTAACTGAGCATGAAATAAAGAAGAAAATAGACCCTTAAATCTCATGCAAATCACCTATAAAAAGCCACTCATCCTATACATACTCATTCAAAACTAACCACATCCATTTTACCTCTACATTAATCTTACTTAATCTATAATTATTACACTATTTATGCAGCACACAATAAGCAAGGAAAAATAAGGCATATATCCAATACATAAAATTCACATACCTTGTTACTTCCCCTTGAAATCTAGTAACCATTTTGCTCTTAAACCATCATGAATTCCTCCTCCCTCCTTTCACAAAATATTTCCTTTTACTACCCCTTGTATCTCCCACCTCAAAAACCTTTAACACCCACACATTACTAATTGTGAAACCTTAATATAGAAGTATTCTTAGGGAAGAAAGATTTTCTAAGAACCATAGTAAAACTAGGGGAAGTTAACTTACTCTAACATGGAGTTTCCTTGCTATCCATAAAATCTTATCCCTTTCCACTTTTCATTGCCTTTCTTGCTCACTAAGGGGAGCCACCTCCTTCACACTTCAATGGCTACTAGCTACAGAGTTCTTGGTGATCTTAAGGGAGGAGAAATAGGGCTAAACAACAGAAAAGAAGAAAGGAAATGTTGTCCCCAATGTTGATAGCATTTCTAAGTGAAATTAGAGTGAATAAAAAAATAAATAGGGAAAGAAATGGTGGTCAAGTGTCCACCCAAAGGCCAGTCATGTTCTTCAACTAGTAAGTGAGTGTTGGGTTGCCTCGGGTCATGATACGTAGCCCCCGAGCATCCCAAAACTCAATTTTTTAAATATAGGGCTGCCAACTTCGGGTATTTTTAAAAAGTCACACAGTTATCAAAAAATGTGTCATTCATTCCTAAAATCCTCATTTGATCCCAATCTTATGCATGCAAAATTTCACAATGAAATTTCATTGGGAACTAGGCAAACTAAAAATTTGGCATTTTGCATCAATTCGATTTGCGGTAGAAATTCAAGAATTTTATACGACTGCTCAGACCTCTAAAATTTTTTTTGTTTGTTTCTAAAATCATTCATTTACCTTCAATTAGAGGGAACCCAAATTTTGTAGCCTAATTCCTTCGAGAACTATGCTAGAGCTGATTCAAGGAAAATCACAGTTCTATTAAGTTTTCAAAAAAATTTTAAATGAGCTCGAAAAATTAAAATTTCTTCATTGTTGGATTCATTACAATTGTTAACCTTCGGGTTGTGATATTTTTGCATCTGTCTGGGCGTATCCCAGGTCATTCTTAGCCCAACTCCATGACTCGATTTAATTTATTGGTTCTGCTAAATTTTTAATTGAGGGCATTTCCCCCCTTTTTGAAGCCTTTAAAGTTTATCAAGCAGTGTGCCCTACCTTGGGATTCAAGTTAGTGACTCGGCACACCGAGTACTCTTTTTGAGTCTCAAGACACGGTTCCTAAAGCCTCAGTTCACGGGCATTACACCTGTACATGTTTAGATCTTGATATCTAGTCTTAAAATAGTTGTCTCCTGAATATGGGCCTAAAACACTATTAATGATATAATGATGATAAATCTTATAAAAATAAAAGTTAATTTGATTGAGGCAACCTGATAAGGATAAATTGTAATTGATGAGAATATAATGAACTTTTTATAGAATGAGTAGAGTTTATAAGTGAATGTTATTAGATAAAGAGTAATATAACTTAATCATTAAAAAGAACCTCAAAGATCATTCTACTTAATGATAAAGATATTAAATAAATTATGGGTAAAATATGAGAATACCATAATATTATAATTATTTTGAATTGGTATGAATACTCAACAATTCAAGTTAAGAAAGTTAAAGAGTATTATAAATTTAAGATAAAAAATGAAAATATCTTGTGAATTTAAGAATTTAATCAATGTTTGAAACATATGTGTGTTAAAATGCATGTTTCATTACATTCACTACTGAGTGTATACTCAGCGTGTCAATTTTCCAATGCAGAGGTATTAAACAATAGTTAGCAACACCACTTCAGCTAGTAGTGTAGCAGGAGATTTCCAGAGAGGATATCCCTTTTGTAATTAAAAGTATAAGGGTTAAGTTAATAGCACTCATGTATATGATGGTTATGGCATTATGAGTGAATATGTATGATTTGATATTTTTTTATATTAAAATTTAGTTATATGACAAACCAAATTTGTGAGATGTGTAACTTAGGTATACTTGTTTATTTAAGATTAGATACAGATTTGTCGATGTGTGTGATTCATTTATTGAGATTTTGATGTTACACTAATATGATTGAGGACATGTGGTGGATTAAATGGACCAGGTACATGTAATAATATATAAAAGTGGATATAGAAGTGTTTTGTTGTAGGTTTAAATTTTTGGTTTCTCAGCCAGAAAACCATTATGTTGGTAGAATTTAGTTAACTCATAATAATAATAATTGAGAAATGTGATTTCATAAAGAGTTAAATGAGAATAGGTTAGGGTAACTCAAAGATGGGTGACCTTCAGGAAGTAACATCTCTTATTTGATCCGACCACGGATTGGGTAAGAGATTTTAAATTTAGTGGTATAAGAGCATGTTTAAGTGATTTTAGGCAAAGAAATACATGAGTTCTATAGGATCTAAAATGTATATTGATATTAGCTATAATTTTATCGGCTAATGATTGTTACTCATAAAAGTGGCATAAGATGAGTAATTTTACTCCTCATAGAGAGAGAGTGTTCAAAGATGCACTACTATAATAAATGTTTATAAACCTCTTCCTCCTACAAGAATATTGTTGCGATAGCCCTTGGCAAGGCAATAAATACCCTTTGAAAGAATGGAAAAGGTGGAGGCAATAGATTTCTTAGGTGGAAATGATAGATGAACCAACTGAGGCCATAAGGTTTACTTGAGTACTTAAAGGACATGCTTAAGTTTGAGTTTATCCTAGAAGATTGTAAAGCTATAGGGTATTAAATTATGATTTTTACATAACGTTAAGATGTATAAGATTGTCCCACTAGTTATGAAAGAATAATTAATCTAGTATATGTGGATGATAGCAATTGAGTTGTATGTATAGTTGGCTTCTTGAGAGGTTTTAGAGCCAAACTATGGTAACTTGATTATCTTCTATAGGTGCTTAGATGATTATGAGAAAGCTTGTCAATCGGTAAAAGTGTTAAATGAGTAGACTGAGTCTACTTTTAACCTTAGGCTATATAAAAAATCTTTCATAAGAAAATATTAAAGTAAAGAGAAGGTGATAAGCTTAGTGCTATATTATATAATAATTAGAGAATATCTTAATATCAACTAAGGAGAACAATTGAAATCTCATACATATTAGATAAGGTATATACCTAGGAAGGAAGAAATACAAAAAGAAGAATTATGTTCATAGTAAGAAAGATCTAATAGAGATAAATAGTTATGAGATGTCTGACAATAGATATGATGTATCAACAATTAATATGATAAAGGGCATAAGAGAATAAGGAAGAATGAATAAAGAAAGTAGAGAATTCTTAAGGGAATAAAGTAGAACGAGGAAAGGTGTAGGTTGTTCAAGTGAAATATGAGTGAAGTAAGTATAAAGGAAGAATTATCAATGTTAAAGAAGTTTAAACATATGAGGTATCTGTCAATGTCCTTGAGGATGAGTGCTATTTTCTTTCTTGAGGATGCATTTGATACGAGGGTTGGGATATGCATCACTTGTCATATTTGTATACTAACATCTTGTATAATTGCATCATTACATCTATATTGCATTTACCATGGCATATGCACAACCATAGCTCAAGCATGACAAACATTTAGCCTTGATATAAAAGGACTTGATAGAATTACACCAATAATGATGAGTAATAAAGTGGTACTTAAGGAAATGAGATAAGTTAAAATGAATTGAGTCAAGGGAAAAAGGGTGATACCTTTAGACACAAATGGAATTGGTTTTATAGTGAAGTTAGAAATAGAGAAGTATTGTTAGATTGATTGAAAAATATGTATTAAGCAATAAGAAATAAGAATTATGGAGATATAGCTAGGAAAGGTAAGTATGATAAAAGTGCAAAATAGGAATCCATTATAAGATATATAAATATTAGAAGTTATAATAGAGTACTAGAAAATTGGGATGTATGGAAATGAAGAACCCTTATCTAATCCATTAAAAAGGCAAGTAGACGAGGGAAATTACAATGAAATAGAAACCCCAAGAATGTGATAGTTATCTAGAATTTCTTAGAAGTGGCAAACTATTATAGGAGGGTTTGCCAAAAGATGCTCTCTAGTTGTTTTCTAGTGATGTAAGTATTGTGAAAGGATGTGAAATTAAAATCAAGATAGATAGACATATATATTATTATGATGTACTTTGTGCTAGATGTAAAGGAGATTAAAGAAAAGATCTTATGGAGAATATTTGATACTACTTAAATAATGTCCTATGAATGTGTAGGAATGTATCCTGACTTGAGACTATGGATTTAATAGCTAAGATTGAAGTGCCTTAGCTACTAATAGATGGAAATTAAGAATCAAAATTTTTTTGAATGGTCTTATCCTATGGAGACTCTAGAATAGAGATAGAAAAATGAATGTTAAGAGTTTCATAATAAGAGTAGTGGTGATTTTGAACTGATATGATATCATTCAAAATATTATATTTAAGTGGACTATGCAGAAACCTAATAATTAATTTGTAGTTAGTGATAGGTGTTAAGCTAGCTTAGGCTTGGCATCTTATGAAAATAGTACAATGAGAGGTGTGGAACACCACTTAATTGGAGAAGAGATCAAATGATTAGAGAATGAATGGGGTTAGTTATGGATTGACAATGATCCTATGATAATCTGAATAAAAGCACTTTAGACATAGAATTTAGAGGAAAATACACCATAAGACATCGCCTCAGTAAAACTTATTTCGAACTGAGAAGGAGAGTAAATAGAGTTTTGATTCATTAGTCTATATGAGATCACAAAACATGTAAGTTCAATAGTTGATTGATTAACATTACTACTAAAGGCGTAGTAAATGCATGATATGCATTATGAATGCATGATAGGGAAAGATAGATCTAAATCCTTTCATGTGATACTAATATGAGATATTTAAATAAAGCTAGATTGAGCTTATGAAAAGGAACTTATAAATGAATAGAACTATAAATGAAACTAGTACAAAAGCTGTATTAGATTGAGAAGGTTTCCTAAGAAATTGAGAAGTGGATAGAAACATTACTATACTATTAAGGATGCCGAGGAAATTTCAAGGATGAAATTTCCTAAGATGGGAATAATTATAATGCTCATTGATTCCATGAATAGTGTAGCCTAAAGAGTGACCAATGCTCTTTGAGCAACTAGGTCCCATAGAGGTAGTTAAAGGGGAAGTATATATTATGAAACTTTGACTAGAAAAATAATGATGAAAATAAAATAATTAGCATTTTTCATAGAACTAATTAATTATTTCGGGTGGAAAACTAGTGAATAGTGACTTAAGTTACATCAAATCAGGAAAATGGTTGGGACATACTTATATTGACTCAGAAATAGCATGACTTAAAGGTCAAATTTCCATTGAGTTTAATAGTGGTGGAATCATAATTTTTTGAGATCATTTGATATTTAATCAAGATTTATTAATTACGTGAGTGAATAGTTAACATACTTCCTCTTGGAATTTGGACCAAAGATTTTAGAGGTCCCTTAATAGAGTAATTCATCAATTTTTAGAACTAAAAGTGTAATGCCCATGAAACTTATTTTCATGAACAGTACTTTTGAGGCATGAATGGTGTTTCTAGGAAGTTGAGACACCTTATGATGGCTAAAGATGTGAATACTGCTCATAAAACTTTGACGGGCCTAAAAATGATGAAAATGAAATAATTAAAACCTTAATAGAACTAATAAATCATTTTTTTCCTAAGAACTATTGAATAGTGACCTTAGTTTGATTTGTGTTAGAAATGGTATGAGATGTGTTCAGATAGACCTAAAAATAGCGTACCCTAAAGATCAAAAATTCCAATGAGTCTATTGCAGAAGGAATTTTAATATTCCAAGGTCATTTGATATTTATTCAAAATTTTTAGTTTACATGAGTGGAGGTAACCCTTATTGCTTATGAAATTTTAACTCGATATTTTATAAGGCCCTCAATGGGCATTATTTAGGATTTATGCCATTGGAATCATGATTTTTGGAGTTGTTGAAAAATTAATGTGAATTTTTGAAGTTTAAAAGAAAATCCATATAAAATTAACCATTAGATTGCCACGTGTCGTGATACAGGCAACAAACCCACTTAATATAATTTGCTTAGCACATGTGAAGGTGCCATATATGGCAAATCACTTCCCTCCCCCTCCATCACTATTTGGTCGATGCCCTTTACACATTCTCTCTCCTCCCTTTTTTCTTTTTTTCCTCACTCAATTCTCACCTAATCACCCCAAAACCATATATGAAAATTTACCTCCATGGCCTAAAGAATCCATTCCAAGTGACAAAAAGAGAGAAATAAAGGCTAAGAAGAGAGTTTTAAACACTTGATGAATAGTGTCCCTTTTATAGAGTGAGTGTTCATATTTCAATTTTTATTTTTTTAGATAGTATTAAGTATTCTAAGTTTATCCATGTTGATAGAATTTAATTTGGAGTTGTATAGAATTTTTAGAAATTTTCTAAAGGTTTTGATGTGTTTAAGTTTAGGAAAAGGAGAAGCTAATAGGGAGCAAGGCAATTCCAAGCCTTAAAGTGGTGGACAAGGGTGTCTATACACCACTAGGTATGTGAATTTGGTATAAATTTACGTGTGTACATTTGTGTGTTATGAAAATGCATGAAAAGGGTGTATGGAATGTGAAATTATGTGCATTAATGGAAAAGGCTCAACGTATTATGTTAATGCATTTATGAGAAACCTAAAATTGTGTTGAAATGGAAAGAAATGTACGTGTAATTGTGTGCACTTGTGATGGCTGAATGGTAGTAGTATGGGAAATGTGAGTGTTTTTGTGTAAAAAGTAAAATAATGGCATAGATTTAACTTAATTATGAATAATACATATGTAAATGTGATGACATGAGGAATGGTTGATAGAAATGTATAAATTGACATAAATATGTAATGAAAAATGACAAGCATATATATATATGTGAAAGTAATCTTTTTAGTGATGAGAATTTGACATGAGGTGGAGAAATGCATAACAGAGGAATTGATAAAAGAATATGAATAATTATGAGATTGGAAAAAGGGTTGTGAAAATTATGTAAGAATTGTAATGAGAATTGAGGTCATAGAAATGACCAAATGAATAGTAAAATGACTCGTAAACTTAATGAATGACCTATAACTGAATGATTTAATTAACACTCAAATAACTGCTCATATTAGTTAAACACCCACTAGATGGGTTGACTAGTCAACTAGTGAATAAAGTAACTGTAAATTTGGTCTTCTATGCTATTACCTCTATATTTATTTATGATAGTAGGTGCAGTTGCCAAGGTTTTGATACTGATCTCTACACACTGGATATTAAGAGGTCCCATAAGACTGATCCCTACTACCCATTATTATGGATTTGGGGGGCCTTATATGATTGATCCTTGCTATCCATCATTGTATTCATGATGATTATATGTTGGGAGGTCCTTGATGGACTAATACCTACCACATTAATTTGGGAGGTTCTATAAAATTGATCCTTGCTATTGAGTAGAGTTAGGTAAGTACAGCTACTAAGGTCCAAATTGTGGGCCACCGCATAATTTATATTCTACTATCTAGTGTCTTTAGGTGTAGTCTTTTAGCATAGGCCTTAAATAGATAAATGAATAAAAAGATGAAAATTATGAATGCCTAGTATAATTAAGATTACAGAATTACACTGTTGATTATTAAAATTGGTAACAGAGAAGAAAGGAAAAAAATCTTATGTCATATTACTATGTGCACTGTGTATATATCACTAGTTCATGATTAATTATGGTACGTGCATATATTATATCAAATTCACCACTAAGTTTATACTTAGTGTATCAGTTCTCCGATGTGCAGGTTGTAGATATTGTAGCTATAAAACCTCAAAGCTTTTGTGTAGCCAATGACTAACATTTCGGTGGTACACCATCTATCTATTTTTGTCTGTATATAAGTTAATCACTCATTGAATATGAATAGTTTTGTAATAAGATATGGTTTGTAAATGATAACTCAAATGCTTAAACTTAATATATGCTTATATATGTATATACAAATGCTAGAATGCCTATATGAATGCTTTTGTAAATTACAAGTCTGAGACCTTATGTTACTTGTCGATGTATGTTGTGATTGTTGATTAGAGGACAAGATAGGTCCAGTTAATGGTTGGATGGTGTATGATGACTCTTATAAGTGTTTTTCTATGGGTAAATTTTTTAGTTTTTAACCGTATAGCCATTATGTTGCTCAATTTTCTATAAAATTATTTTTCAATTGTATAAAATGTTTTTCTCAGAATAATACAATTAATATTAGGGTAACAATAAGTAATAATAGATAATTAATCAAGATATACCACTAAGTTTAGTTGAGTTTATAAGTGTTAAATGAATAAAGGCTAAGAAAGGAGTATAATGGGTGAAAGGTGGGAAGTGGCATTCTTATCGGGTTCCTTTGGGAATCAAGTAAGGATGTTTAAAAAAGCATAATGTTTAAAGACTTCTATGAATTATTTTGCATTTCTAAAGTTAAAATGTATAGAGAAATAATTTGGGCTGTCTGATTGCCATATAGCGCAACCAAGACCATTCATATGCATAATATAAATGGTTAGTTAGGTGTGGAGAGATCTAGATTCGTGAAATGAGCACGTCTTCTCCCTTAAATCTTAGAAAAATCATCCTCTATGGCCATTTTCATTTTCCTCCTTTTTTTCTTCCATTTCTCACTCTAAATATACTAAAAACCTTGATATATTATATATAAATAGATCCTGTTGATGTCTAAGACTTAATTCTAGCCTCAGTTTTGTGAAAAAAATCAATTTTAAGGGAGAAATAGAGCTTTAAATGTTTAGAGTTTTGAACCCCTAAATTGAATTGAAAGTTGAATTGAAAATCAAGGATTTTTCTAAGTAACTAGATCTGCTCAAGAGCATAGAAGTTCTCAATTTTGAAATTAGATGCCTATATTTTTTGCTTTGAATATTTCTATTTTATTATGTATTATGGAATTTAGAGATTAAGCACATACATGAAAACTGAAGTGAGGAAAGACCGAAGAATCAATCTCGAGATGACATAAAGCTTCTCTGAAAGTTTATTTGTTAGAACTTGTACCTCTAAGTGTGAAATGTACAAATTCCATAATAGGTTTAATTTATAGTATGTTAGGGTGTAGCCATATTTAGGGGTTAGGCTAATCCTAATTAGATCATTAAGGTATTTAAGGGTTTAGAGAATAACAATGTAATTAACGGAATGGATAATGCATGAAGAATAAATAAATTATTGAGAATTGAAAATGTGAACTTAATACAAAATAAGTAGGGGCATAATGGTACTTTCTTAAATTTGTCGTATAATAAGTGTTCATGAAAAATATGTAATTAGATTTAGATTTAGAGATGTGTAGGTTTTTGTAGAATTTTTCTAAGTAGGAAAACTAATATGTTTGTAGTGATATGGTGAAATTGATGGAGGAAGAAGAAAACAAGGATTCTAAGGTGTAATAAGAGTGCTATAGAGTTGACTGTAAGTGAATTTAGTGAAATTTGCATTGTATATTGTGCATTTGTACATTTCAAGTAAAAATGCATGTGTATGAAAATGATGATTTATTGTACATTTCAAGTAAAAATGCATGCGTATGGAAATGATGATTTATGAGTTTGCATATGTGTTTGAATATGAAGAATGAGTGAATGGGGGTAGGTAATGGATATAAGTATTAATGTGTAGAGAAAAGAATGAGAAACAATGTGGATGTGCGAGATTGCATGATGGCATAATGATATGGCACAATGTGCATATGTGTGCTTATGTGGCTTATAGCATTTTTTGTGCAATTGAGTTCATAAATTAATAGTAAACTTGAATGGTATGAGAAATAATTGAAAGTCAAAAATTAATAGATTTACATTAATGAACAATGGCCGATTGGTACATTATGGCAAATGTGTATGTATGTGAGATAAGATGTTAGTGATAAGTAATTAAGTTAAATAATTAGTTATAAGCATGATTAAAATAAGTAAATAATGTGAATTTAGGTATATATGTCTTCTACGAAATGACTGGATGATAATTCTTATGGTAAAGTATGAGTAATAAGATGCTAAAAGAATGAATGAGAATGTAAACTCAAGTGTACCTTGTAAGGGTAATGAATTTAAAATATTAGATAGTAAATGAAGAATGGATATAAATTATTGTGATGGCCGAAGGACCTACTTTATTTATACGAATGTATGAATGTGGATTTAGATAAAAGATATGTATTGAGTAACTTGAACAATGTGACAAGTCCAATCTACTTAAAGAGATTATGCAAAACATCGATTATATAATATATAGATAAATGATCAAATGATATACTCTAATGAATAATAACAAATATTTATGATCTAATAACATGAGAGTGTATATGAGAAATTAACCTACAAAGAAACATTAAAGTCATCCTAGAAAGTTCTAGTGACTATGAATGAATGAATCAATATGAGATTTGATTGATTGAGAATATGAGAATTAATGTGTGAGACCCAAATGAGAGGGCACATGTTAACTCATGTGGAATGAGAAATAAGATAATTGATGAAATTGAGATAAGTATATTGAGAATGAAAAACATGAAAATCTATCTTTGATAGAACATGGGATAAACTTATGAATTGAAACTAAATGGAATGGAAATAAAATAAAAAAATAAATTAATTATGAGTAATGGAAAAATATATGAGAAATCATTACCATATTAGCTATACCACTTGTTAGATTGGTTGATCGGTCAATTAAAGAGTTAGCAGCTGCTAGGACACTTTCATGTCATGAGACGTTAGTCCATAAGGACTATTGCATTATGATTGTGTCTGTGCAACCGCCTTAAGATCCACAAAGGGCCACTACACATTCTTTTGGATTTCATGGTAGGTGCAATTGCCCTAAAGTTCACAAAGGGCCACTGTACATCTTGAGATTTGATAATGGGTGTAGCCTTAGAGGTCTATAATGTAGGCCCTTGCCCAAGCTTTGAGACCGGCATAGCCGTCAAGGTTTTTAGATACAACCCTTCCACACATACTTTAAGATTGATGATGGGTGCCATGAAACCCGTATGCCAAGATTTTATGAACAATGTTTTCTAGGCCCAAGGGACGTCCCCTATGGTGCGAGGCATTATTTTGAGCCCATTGACTAGCATATTGGCCATAAAACTTTGACGGGCTTGAAAGTGGGTAAAATTAATGAAATTAAATATTTAGTAGAACTAATAAATCATTTTGGATCAAGAACTAATGTTTGCAGAGATAAAATAAGGTCATGCCGGGATAGCTCCGGGATGTGCTCGGATGGTCTTGAAAATATCATACCCTAAACCTCAAAAATTCCACTGAGTATGATAGAGAAGGAATTATAATTTTTTGATGTCGTTTAATATTTTATTCTAGCGAGTGAATAGTGCTAGAAGTCAACTATTGACTTGACCTGAAATTTTACGTGGGCCTTCGAGACACTAAGCGAGGATTTTTAAAACTAGAATGAATATTTTTGGAGGTCTAGGGAATATTTTATGAATTTTTGAAGGTTAAAAATAGCATAAGGTGAATAGTAACCCTAGCTCCCGAAGGAGTTTCGAGCCAAAATTTTGCAAGGATCTTAGTGAATATAATTAAGAATTTTTGGGATAGGAATGGTGATTTTTGGAGGTGTATGGAAATTATTTTTGATTTTCCAAGTTAAAATCATAAATTAGATTAATTTAGGCCGTTCGATCGCCATGTGGCACAATCATGGCCCTCGACTTTGCATATACATCTAAAGGGCCATATGTGTGGATAGAAAGGATGGAAAGAAAACCACTATCTCCTCCTTCCTCATAAAAGCTGATGCCACCCTCTCCCATGGAAGCCTTCACCGTTTTTTATCCTTTCTCTCTCCTCCCATAATAGAAACACACAAAATTTATATGGTTTTGAACCTCCATAATCCCTTGAAGACATTCCAAGTGATAGAATAAAGAAAGGAAGTCTAGAAAGTGAAAAATAAGCACTTGATGAATAGTGTTCTTCTGGTGAGTAAGTTGGTTTTTCCTTGAGTTTTTATTTTTTTTCCATAGTATAAAGTATGGTGATATGAAGGCAAGAAATAGATTTCAATTTAAAGCTCTGTGGAATTTTGTTGAATTTTTCAAAGTGGAAGCCCTAATATGGAATTCTTGGAAAGGATGCTTTAAGGTGGAGAAAGAGGAATCCAATGGTTCTAGAGTAGCTTCAACATGACATGGAGTCCGCTGTAAGTGAATTTAACTAAAACTTATCATGTATGATGTGAAAAACATGATATGGAAATGTGGATGCTTGTATGGAAGTTGATGTAGTATAGGTATTTATGTATGTGTACATGTGTAATTCATGGTAGGAGATGTAAATTAAGGAGATAGGCTATTAGGGATGTGTATGTATGTGTGACATACATGACTAGGTGTATGTCATGTTATGGGTATGTAGTCATGGTTTGATGATGGATGAATGATAAAATGGCATGTGAAGTAGGATGGTAGAATGATGTATGGCATTTGAGGATCATGAAATGATATGGTTATGTGGAAAATTAATGAGATATAGAATATGAATAATATAGGTGGCAGAAAGGCATAAAAACATGACATGTAGAACGGAAGAATGGAATATATTACATGAAAAGATTTAAACAAATAAAGAAAGGTTGGTTGAGATTTTATAGTGGAGTTAATGATTTTTTTATAGGGAAATTAGATGGAAAGATTGGATAGGGTAAGATAAATTACGATATAATGGAGTGAGGTGGATGAAGAATAAATAGGTTAATGGATTTGTAAAAAAAATGTACCAAATGAATAGTGAAGGTTACGTAAAATGACCCGTAACTATCTTAAAATTTACGATGACTTGTAACTATCAGGAAGAATATGATCGAAAAAAATAAAATAAAATCTGTGTCTTTTAGTTTGAATATAACTAGAGTAAATATTTGACAAAAGAAAAATAATTAATTTTGCTAAATAAGAATCAGAATGGAATACTGAGCTGATAAATGATTGAAAAGCTGATGGAACAAATTAAGATGAAATAAGGAGAAACTATTAATGCACCATAAGCTATGAATAAAGCTTAGGAAACTAAACTTGGAAATATTAGTGACTTCAGGACATGAGAAGATGGCATAATTAATAAAGATATAAGAACTTAAAATAGGGTAAACCTCATAAGGAAGGCTATAACAGATATAGTGCAATTTTCTAGACTGTGGAGAAAATAAATATTATTAAAGAATAGTAACAACAGAGTAAAATCACTAAATCTAAGAACTATGTTACGAGATAGTTAGGCTAGAATTATGTAAACTAAAATACATGGAATAACCCATTAAGTTTTATGGAAAGGAGGCAAAATTCATTAAGAAATAAGGTATAAGACAATTATATAAAGTGGAAGATTAAAGTGGAGTGGAAAATGAAGACATAATTACTTGAGAAAACTTAAAAAGACATTCAATGGAAATTTATGGGTAAGGGAATCAAGAATGATCCTAAAGAATAAGAGATTGTTATGGATAAACTAAATAATAAATTTAATGGCTGTGAAAGATAATTGAAAAGGGAAATATAGAAATTATGGTTGTTTATACACTGGATAGGTTGACTGGTAAACTAGGGATTAGCAGTTGCTAGAGGCTAAGTCTATGTGGCTTTAGCCTGTGTATGGTGGGTGCAACCACTAACTACTGATTTGAGCTTGCACGTTCTAGGTATTGGGAGTGGTCTATAGACGGGTCCCTGCTAGCCACTTATGGATATTGGGAGTGGTCAACGAACGGGTCCCTGCTATCCACCCTCTACTGATATTGATATTATTTGTAGATATTAGGAGTGATCTACAGATGGGTCTCTGCTATCTGCTAGTCTAATATTGGGAGTGGTTTATAGATAAGTCCCTGCTATCGAACGATGGTCACGTCCAGACATCGAGGTCCATAATAGGGACCAAGGTACAGTTCTGCTTCTTATCCGATTCTCGAACTATAGGGGTTGGTGCAGCGGCCGAGCCCCAAAATAGGGGTCACTGCACATTGTGATCCTATTATTCAGTGGCCGGGAGTTCTTCCCAAACCTATGGGGATAAAAGATAAATAAAATAATTTGAATAGACTCAATGATAGAAAGGAAAAACTTAAGGTATAAATTACTTGAATGGAAATAAAATCTCTAAGTAAATGTACTAAGAACAAAGAGTAAATTGTAAAGGCTGAAATCAAATAAACATAGGAAATCTTAATAAGACTACCTAAAAAGAGGAGAGACTAAGGAAATAGTGAATGGATAGGAAATCAGTTCAAAGAAAGAGGTTAAGCCATGCTAATGATGAAAACTAGATATAGTAAGGATAACTAGAATGAAAGACCATCAGTAAGAATAGGAATTAAATGATAATGAATCAGTACCTAGTAGTGGGACAACATGTAAAACTATGGGTTAGGATATTAATAAAGGCATAATTAAAAGGGTAAGCTATGCTAAAAAGAGGGAAAAAATAAGGATTGAAAATTACAAAAAGAATGTAATTGAAAGGTATTATGTGCTTGTATGCGATAGTAGTATATGGTATGTTTTGTTAAATTCACCACTGAGTGCATACTCAACATGTTGGGTTTCCAATGCGTAGGTGATAGATTTGGGAAGATGTGTAGCAGGCAATCAATAGTGCAGTCAACGACTATCTAGATATGAAATTATATGCATAGATTACATGGTATAAGTAACTAGAGGCACTCATGCATGTTAATGTGGGTAGATGGGTGTGGGAATATAGGATTTGCTAGCATAATAATCCATAATAGTAGAGAAAATAAGGTTGTAGTTGTAATAACAGACTAGACTGATATCCGGCTATGAGATCAGGCATGTGAGTGTCATATGCTTGATAGAATCACTTTAGACTATAAGGACTATCAAAGTAAATTTCTAGATGGATATATTAATGATTAGGCAAAAGTTAAATGGAAGGCCCCTAGGGAAATCCAAGGATGGGTGACCTCATGAGAAGCAGCATGCTTTACCAATTTTCTTCAAGAATGGGCAGGGGGGGTTATAGGTGCAGCCATTGGGGTCAAAAATGCAAAGCTCTGCACAAGTATAGATCACAATATCCAGTCTTAGAAGTGTCGTCTCCCAAATATAGGCCTAAAACACTATTAATGATATAATGAAGAAAAATGTTATAGAAATAAAGGATAATATAATTGAGGCAACCTGATAAAGATAAATTCTAATTGATGAGAATATAATGAACTTTTTTGCAGAATGAATAGAGCCTATAAATGAATGTTAATGGATAAATAGTAATAAAACTTAATCATTAAATAGAACCTCAGAGATCATTCTACATGATGAGAAAGATATTAAATGGATAGTGGGTAAAATATGCGAATAACATGAATTTAACCTATTTTAATATTATAATTGTTTTGAAATGGTATGAATACTCGATGACTTTAGTTAAGAAAATTAAGGATTATTGAAAATTTAAGATGATAAAATGAAAATATCTTATGAATTTAAAATTTTAATCTATGTGGGATACATATTTGTGTTACAATGCATGTTTCACTACATTCACTACTGAGTGTATACTTAGCATGTTAGTTTTTTGATGTGCAAGTATTAGAAAGTAGTTAGCAACAACACATCAGTTAATAGTGTCACAGGAGATTTCGAAGGATGATATACCTTTTGTAATTATATGTGTACGGGTTAGGCTAATGGCACTCATGTATTGGAGGGGTTATGGTCTTAAGGGTGTATATGTATGATCTGATATTTTTTTTATATTAAAAATGGTTTATATGATGAATTAGATTATGAGATGTATGACTTCGGTATACTTATGTAACACCTTAATACCTAACCAATAATTGGTTCAAATATAAGATGCCACAAGTGATATCTCTCACTAGATCCAATCGTCGGATCTAAATGAAAGACATCGCACTAACTTATTTAATGTACCATTATTAATTTTAAACACCTATCTATAATCATATAATCTAAGGCCCACTATTTATCTTACACATGAGTGCCAATCTAATAATGTTACTCACTTGTGGATATTTGTTACAAGATTCAAACTCATTAACTTGTGCTACTTTGCTTGAGGCTGCAACTTATACTCCTGTCTACTAATAAGCCCTAGCAAAAGCCAGTATGCTGAGCAATGATGCTCAGTGGTGTATTCAATGAAATATATGTGTAACATAGAAGCAAACAAGCATGCATCATGAATATGATAACAATAACAAGTTTTAACATTTTTATGTCACGACATGTAAACACTTATAAGTTATCAGGTTTGATATATACTCAGTAGTTCAAACATATATTCATACAGCATAAATAAAATCTTTCTTTCTCTAATTAACAATATAAATTGAGTTCATAGTTTTCTTAGTAATCAATATTTCATATTCAG
>CANXYI010528243.1:0-13993 GCA_948208565.1 Hura crepitans | reverse complement strand
AACACATTTCTATAACTTAATCATGCCTTATCCATGCATTAAATAGAACATAATCACAAACAAAGCAATTTCCATACACACATATATATACTTGAAATTTATCAATCACACAAACAAGCATATATTTCATTGAATACACTTACTTATGAGTTCATTTGCCTCCAAAATTGCCTTCCACACCATTGATTTTCTCATCCCATGCTCACCTCTAAAAATTACTAGAAACGTAATTAAATTTTCATTAGAAAAATTCATAAAAAATTTACACTTGCTCCAAACTCCAAACCAACACTAGAATCATTTATTTTTGCTCCCAAAATAACCTAAAAAATTAATAAAACTTGAAAATAACCAACTTACCACCATATGACATTTGAATCTGCAAAATTCTCCATACTTGATTTCCTCCAAATCTTTCTTATGTTGCTTTTTTTTTCTCACCATTTTTAGGCTTTATAAAGGTGTTAGATGGATTCTTTACTTTTTTTTCTAACCATTTTTAGGCTTTATAAAGGTGTTAGATGGATTCTACTCATTTGGTTTGGGGGTTTAGGTGCATTTTAGGGGTTAAAGAGAGAGAAAATGTCATATTTATGGTGGGAGAAAGCTTAATTTCAACCATCCATAGAGATTAGGGAGATGATGCTCATAAATCTAGATGTTTCCACCCTCATATACCTCTCTTTCAATGGCCAAGATCATCCCACTTAAGATCTAATGGTTAGGATTAATTCTAAGGTATTTTGGTGCATAAAAATTCAATTTTATTTATAGAGGGTTCAAAAAATTCCATTCTTGTTTTTAAAAATTCAAAAATACTTTAATTAATGCCTCCCTTAAATTTCATAATTTTTGACTGAGCAGAACCCACTGAACCAATAAATTACCATTTAAATTAACTTAAGCAAATTATTTTCCCTAGTCATAAAATTCCAAATTTAGTATCATTGGCTTAGTTAGAATTTTTTACCATCAGGTCGTGCTATTTTTAGGTTTTTCTTATCTCATTTCAAATATTTTATCATTCAGATAGAATAAGTTACTATTCATCGGGACACTACATTTCAAACTTTTTTTGCTTATTTAACAACTTATATGACCTCAAATAGTTTTTAAATTTCACTACACACTATCTTGTTTTACAGTATTATTCTTAACCCGATGTTACTATTCATCGAGATTGAGTCCCTAACCTCATTCTTTTCACCCTTCTGCATTCCTTTCATGTTATTTTCATGTTTCTACTTCTTCCATACATGTTCCACTTATTAATAAGCCTTAAGTTACTCTTTCAGAATTACCCCTAACAATTCAAAAAATTACCATTACGTCCCTCAGTGAATTTTCACTCTGTTATTCATACCAACCGACTCTACTCGATCCGTACATCAATTTTATTCCCTATGATTTCCTTTAATTCTCACCCTATGTGTGAATAAATTAGATCGAAAGTCAGAATGTGACAAAATTAATATTGTACGTTTGATGTTTAAATGCACAATACCTTTGTATCCTTAATAACATTGATATATTTTGATGTCCCTTTAGGCCATATGCTATGGTTCTAACCTATTTAAGTGAATACAAGTAGGAGATTTATTATGGAGATGGGACCAAGTGCTGCTCTCATCACACATCCATATGGACATATGCTGAGGACCATTGCAGTCTACATAAACTACCCAACATAAAAATAGGGCCATTTTTGTATCTCTTTTTTATTTATTTTAGTTTTGAACTTCTTTATTTCCTTTGCTTATTTTGGATTGTAATAGGTAGTTTAATCAACTTGTTTTACACATAAAAGCCTAACCTCATGTCAATGAATTTTATAAATAATGAATTGGTGTTTTCATAATAAAATGATTTTGATTTTTCTTAATAAAAGTCACATAAGCAAAATGTACTTTAACAAAGGTCAATCTTCTAAAGATGGGAGTTAGGCAATTACCTCTAATTCCTATGGAATTATAGGTAGTTGTTAGGTCATAGAAATAATTAATGAATAGCTCGTTCTGTGATATATGATATTTATGATTTATTGTATTACAATTTACTTTTCCTTGTATGCAAAGATCATAAATATGCTTTTTAACTATAATGCTTACTTGCATGATACAGGATTGATAAACATTAGAATATAAAGAAATGTATATTAATAGGGCATAAATAAAATCTGATTTCAAACCCTTTATGGGCAAAGATCAACAGGTCCTAGTGTATAGCTAGGTGGTTACTCCTAATACAAATACCTCATCTCCAGTACATAAATCTACACCCAACATCACCATTCCATATCAATTGGCATTTCACAACATCTTGTGTATGTTTCTAAATAATTGTCATTACCATTAGAGAAACATCATTTACTCATGTTTCAGAAAATGCTCTTGTTGGTGTCATTTTTTCCATTATTTTGCTTTCTTTCTTCTAACATTATTGTGATTGCTTTGTGCCTTGGACTAACTATCTAACTGTTAAAGGTCTTACACATGTTATTCTCTATAACATCACACTTACTATTCTCCTAAAAATAAGCCCTACACCATGTTTCTTTGTTATATGCCAATAAATCCTTAATGATGCCATTCCCTAATTTACTCAAATCTTGAATCCTATTATATAATCCAACCTCAAAGCTTACTCTTTCACAAGCCTAGAATTTCTTTCTTCTTTCCTCTCCTCTCCATGTATGCTTCTAATTGCTCCAAATATGCTTAGAACACATTCTTTGCTTGACTTTTAGCAATAAATTAGCAACTGATTGTACAAGTCCCTATTGATTAGAATTGAAAAAAGAAATTAAGGATAAATATAAAAAGGATAAGCACAATTAAAAAGGATAAGCACAAGTAAATCATACCTTTTTCATGTGAGACATCACAGTAAGTCCATCTTTATTTTCTACCAAATTCAAATCCATCATCACATATCTGTTAAACTAGGACCATATCCTTACATTCCTTTTTAATAACTACCTAAGCTATTGGAAACATTTAGTTATTGCCATTCTTTAAAATATAGGATATTATTTCACCCTTGCAAATTCCTTTTAAAAAATCCCCATCAAACCCAATAATAAGCATAGAGGCATATAGACACACTCAAAAAAAACCATCTTTACTAAGTTGTATCTCTGTTAATGTCCTAATGAAAACACAATGCCAAGATTTGTAACCTTAATCATGTCAGCATAATCATATAACCTTGAAAACTCCATCTTATTGTTACCCATAAACTCAACCATCAATTGTGTTTTAGCCCTACCATAAAGGTTTTTTCCTACATAGACACCATATTCTTTCTTTATCTATTCCTATAGCTTCTACAGCTTAATGTCAGGCTGACTAATAATCATATTCTTATACTTTCTAGCATTTCATGCTATGCTGTAAGATTTATTTCTATTGCTCCTATAGCATTTGTGCACACAATAGTAATTTTTCACAATAAAATTATGTGTACTACCCTAAATACTTCCTAAAATGTGCCAAGGACATCCTTACTTAATACATAAAGCCCTTACCCTATGTTTTTCATTAGGTTTTAGCTTAATTTAAACACTTTTTTCTATAACATAGTCTTCCAAAGCTTGCCTAAACTAAATTGCATTCTCAACTATCATTCAAAGCTCAAATATTATTTCCTTATAATTTGGATCATAGTATAACTTTTGGTTGTATCTCCTTAACATTGGTTGGTTTCCTTCTTCTTTAATATTAACTCCTACTTCATCCCTATTTGCTTCACTACCCAAGTTAAAACTATCAAAGTAATCTTCATCTCCTCCTAGCTTCCTAGCATATTTCTTGTTTTTGTATTTGTGAATGTCCTCAAAACATTCATTTATCCCTACAAGGCCACTTGGTATCAATGTTAACTTTTGATGATTTCTTTTTATTCTTTTTTACATCAAGTTTAGATTTTCTTACTGCTAATAATTTCTCATAAACATCACTTCTTGTTCTTTAAAGTTCTCATCACTATCATATAAAGACTCATTAGCATTTGTTTCTTCATAATCCTCATTAGATCTACCACCTTCTAACTCACTACCTATATCAACATAGTTGTGGCATGTATCTTCCTCATTCAATACAAGTCACCAATATCCTTTTTTCTTTGCCCTTTCACTTTTTCCTTTCCCTTATCAATATTCTATTTTCCCTTACCCTTATCTGTTGCCTTTTTCTTAACTGTAAGCTTATTTGGCCTTTTCACTTTACCCTTTTTTACTCTATTTATATCAATATTAGGAAAAACTTCTTTAGCCCTAACCCTAGATCCCTCTATTCAAGCATGTGGAATATTAGTGAGGTCCATATTACATATATTACTTTCTTTATCTTTATGGTCCACATGCAATACCGGTGTGTCAATGCCATGTATAAAGTAAATATCTAAATAGTCATTAGCTTTCAGCTTACTAGTTAGATCTAACGCATCATTATCAATTTTTAATGAGTAAAATAATGCACTTTCATTTACTATACAAGCAAAATGTTTTATATTTGGGTATCCTAATTCTTTTGCCCACTTTTTAAACCTAAAAATATGCATCTTCTCTATATATATTTTAAAGGTTTCTATATCAATTTCACCACCCACATACCTTAACAATGGGTCACAACAAGGTATCCTCCATGGTGGAATTTCATTTTCATAAAATAATAGTTGTTAATCTCTAACAACCTAAATAAAGAGTAAATACAACAAGTTAAAACAAACATTCAAAATGATTAAAAAAATGAAACTATTGTCTTGTAAAAAAACCTAAGTTCTACATAATAATCACAAAAACACCACTACAAAACTTTACTTCCATATGCAATAAAGGGAGGGATGAGAAATTACCTTTCAAATTTCTCTGATTTCATCTTCTACAGATAATTTCTTCTTACCTTTTGATCAATTTTAGATAAAAATATGAGAGAAGAAATTTGATAGAGGAAAAAATTAAATGAAAAAGGGTTTTGAAATAGAGAAGAATATTATACTAGGAGAGAGAATGAGACAAAGAGTGGAAGAAACAAGTGGTAGAACTTAGTTTTTCTCACCACTGTGCTTTTTGACATGTGTAAATCTTTAATTTGTCAAATTTGGTCTATCATCCATGTCAGCATGATTAAGATATATGCGATATTGTAATCATTCAAAAGCATTTAAAATTAATCAATTTAATAAGTGTCTAATTAGGAGATTTTTAAGTACAAGGTTAACTTTATAAAACTTTGTAAGTATGAGCATCAAATTATGTATTATGCCTAAAATATATGATAGGTATGAATGTATATGCTTTCCAGTCAACAATTGTGGGGCTCAAAAATACCCATGTCAACATATTCCCTTAAATCTAACGGAATAATTAATAGAGAACTAGATTTATATTGGCTTTAAAATTGTAGATGCCAATTTCTAATGTTCCAAACAATGGGAATCAAAGTAAACTATAGGTGATAGTTAAAATACAAATCTATAATTTTCCTTATAAATAATCAAGTGCATAACTCCATAACTCAAACTATTAAACATACATGAAATTAGGCCAATTCATTAAATGGAGGACTTTGGTCCTCAAAATGCTTTTTGTTTAAAACCTTTATCCATGAAATAAAATATTTTTACCAAATTATAACAATTTCGAGTGAAAACGGACTTTGGTCGCCATAACTTTTATTTTCATGCATTTAAATTCTTATTATCCATGACACTCTCTTTATGATCATTTTCCTTTTTAATCATAATCAAGACCATTTTCTACCTATTACAATATTCATGAATAATATAAAGAAAGATCAAAACAAAATATAAAAATTAATACAACTTATAAATCATTCTAGCCTTAGGCAGTGCACCAGAATCATAAAAAAAATCTTAATAAGGAAAATAAAAGGATCACTAGATAACAATAACCTAGTGAGCTTTAATCCACCTTAGGTAGTGTACCAAAATCTAGCAATCATCATGAATACGAAATAAAAAAAACATAGAGAAATAGAATTAGTTAGAACAAAAATTCGATCGGACGAGGGGACATCTTATCATATATACCATACAACATGTCAACCCTGAAAATAAAAATGAACGAAAAAAACTTGAATTTTCTATTATTTAGCGTGTTTAAGACTTGATCTATGATTTAGACCTAAAACAAAAAAGATAAAAAAATTTCATGCTAATAAAGCATAAGAACAAAAACTTTATCCTCGCATGGGAAGTTGTATCTAATCAAATAAACTACTATCCCATCTGATGTATACCTAAAGTAGTTAGATAATACACTTTTAGATAAAAGAAGATTCCTTTATTTGTAGAAATAACTATATCCAATCAAATATACACCTATCCGATCGAACTTTTTGTTTCCTCCCAGAGAAACTTGAGTTTCAAGTAGATAAAAATGCCAACTTTATGAATGAAGAACATTTATCTAATTAGTTAAACTTGGTCATCCATTTGGATGAATTTAGGTCTCAACCATAGCCCCATTATGGCACTTTAAGGTTTTTTAAACTATCTGAGTCAATCATTGGCCCTTATTACTCAACAAAGCATAAAAGAGATGCTAAAGAAATCAACAAAATTAAGATCTAAAGAATATGGAGGAGAATGGGATAAAAGGAACAACTAAGAATACAAAATGCATATGAAGATATAAAGAAAAAGGTGAAGCTTCTAAGTAATCCTCAAGAATACTTAAGATCTCCTCCATCCTTAAGATTTTTGAGTGAAAACTTGGATTAAAGAGGATGTAAAAGATGTCTCAGTGTTGAGAAAGTGAGTAGAATATAGGTTCTTTTTTTCCTTCTCTCCTAATTTCTATCTCTAGATGATTTTTTTTATCATTTTGGCATACAAAGATTGTGGAATCCCCCATTCAGGATAACAAAATGCCCTTTTAAGGGATTGGAGGTTGAGTGGAGCCAAACCTCCAATTGGTTCAGTGACAGTAGGACATGTGTCTTGTTTTGGGTTTGAAAGTTCATCCGATGAATCATTTCAATCTTTCAAATGATGTTTTCAATCATTTCAACCTTTCAAATGATGTTTTATCCAATCAGACCTTTGGTCTATCAGAAGATTAGTTTGAACAAATTTTTAACTAAAGGTATAAAAATTTATTCGATCGAGTAAAATATTTATCTATTCAAATTATTAGACATTATGGTGCATTATTTTCCTAATTTTGCCTAAGAATCCACATAGACAAATCTCAATTTTATTAGCTTCATCATCAGATTTCCTCTCGAACCACGAACTCCCTAATGCAATTTCTACCCGTATATTATTCCATAGATATTGTAATAGGTTAGGGAAAATGATTTTTTATTACGATTAAAAAGGGAAATGATCATGAAAAGAGTTTTACAGACAATAAAGACCTCATTATACAAAATAAATAAATAAATAAAAGTTTTAGGGACTAAAGTCCCTAATCTCCCTAAAATTGTTTTAAGTAGATAAAAGATATTTTCTTAATAGATAAAACATTATACAATATATTTTGAGGACCAAGGTCCTCTAATTCTAAAAATTATTCACAAAATAAATGAGATAAAGGTTTCAAATAAAAATAATTTTTGTAAAAAAAATTACTTTTAATAAATAAAAGGTATTTTGGAACCAAAATATAATTATCTAAACAAAATGTTTCAAGAACCAAAGTCCTTTATTCTATAAAATGTGATGTATGTTCTAGTTTCCAAATGTCCATTAGATATGATGTATGTATGATCTTTTGGATACTTAATAAAGTAAATTATAAATTATTATTAATGTACAAATGTGTTTATTTTGTTTAGTAATAATTCCATGTTTAGGGATTTAATAAAACTAATTGTCGAGACGAAAATTGATGTTATATGATGAGCATGAATAAGAGGAAATGTTCGAACCCAAAACCTCTTTTGGTTTACTTCCTAAATTAACCACCTAGGTGATAACTCACACTCATGAAGGTAAATTACCTCATGGAGGACACTTGAGCTCCCGTCTCAAGTTGAATTGGAACATGCCTTTAGAGAGGCCTATCCCAATCCGGTCCGTGTCAGTCAAGGCCTATTAGCCCCTTCAACCTAGATATAGACACTACTAAGGGTGTTCATGGTTAACCAATTTTTCTATTAACCAACCCAATATTTATGGTGTATGATTTTTTATTTTTAGAAATTAGTCGACAACCGTTAATCGATTTATATAAATTTTTATTTAATATTTTATATTTTATATTTTATATTTTCATACTTAAAAAATATTTTTTTATAAATATTATGATACATTAGTGTCTAAAATATTATAATGCATATTTTTAGTAAAGAATAATAAAATTTTAAAATCAATTATACATACTTTGATAGGTGTATAATAGACATATTATTATTAATTTTATGTTGAATACATCTAATTCATGCAATTATTTACATAAACTTTATTTTTCTTTTCATTTTTTTATTTTTAGTATTATATTTTATTTGTAATTTTATTTTGAAACACTTTTAACCATTTGAAAAATATTTTCCAATGTGTAATTTTAATATATTTATATGTTAAAAACTTTAATGATTTAATGGTTAACCAAAAAATCAATCTGAAAAATTGGTTAAAAATCAAAATCGATATAGTAATTAACCAAAATTAATAAATTAATTCATAAAATTATAAATAGATTGGATAACTCGTCCATGAACACCCTTAGACCCTACCAGCATAAATAATGCTAGAAGTTCAAATGAATAAAATTGAATTTTTGAAGGTAAGATTAACAACACTATAAAAGAGTTAGTTCAAAAGAATGAAAAATAAGAAATAAGAAATAAAAAGGAAAAGATCCCCAAAGAATTTCATCTATAGCCACTAAACTTAAGAAATAAACCTTAATAGTCATTTATCTTCATTTCTAACCAAAAACTTATTTAACTTTAGAAAACATATCCAAGAAGTCTCTGTTATAGGCTACTACCAAAAAAATGCAAACTATTAGAAAGTTCTCACACTTTTTCCTTAAACTTTAAGTTAGATATCTGTATAGTCCCTAAACTTTGATATAGCCTAAAACTGGGTGAAGGCCATCAAACTAAGTCCTCTGGAAGGAGAGAAAAGCCTTGAAAAATCTAGAGATTCTTAAAACATCCCATAACAATATGGTAGGACATGTAGAGAGTTCAAACTCTAATAATCAATTAAGGTTGTTTTCAATGAAAAATTCATAAGATGAGGTAAATAGACTTCTTAAACATTATCATGCTATAAAGAGTGTTAAGAGTTCACCAAAAAACTAGGTAAACACTAGCAAATGAAATAGGAAAATTGGTGAATGAGAGGCTTGATTCAATGGAAAGAGAAAATAGGTTGAAAAAACCTAAGGTGTTGAGGAAAGATAACCTAGAAAAAATATTGAAAAAATTAAAGAAAAAATGGTTCCTTTTATACTAAATCTTTAAAAAAGGTAGCCAATATGGATAATTCCAATTTGGCTCGAGACCTTAAAAAGTCTTTAGGTCTGATAGAGGAAGCTCCAATTTATATAGATGATAGAACATTTAATAAGCTTCTAACTATGAAAAGGGCTTTGTACAAATCTAACTATCCTTATAGGATAAAAGAACAATTCATACATAAGGAAAACCCATTGAGGCTAGTAATAAGCCCTATAGCTTTTCTCAACTTAGATTATGAAAAGAAGGCATCTAAAAAGGTAGATGAATAGGTTACCATGATTAGGTTTGCAGTAAAGTTAGGACGCTTTACTCCCAAACAAATCTACAAACTTTGTAAAGCCACCATGGTAAGAAATGTGCAGAAGTATTGGACAATGTTAGTAGAAAATAACAAAATAACAGATGAAGTAGATAAAGAATTGCTAACAGATAGTGTGGTTGTTATAGTAGTAGATACTTTAAAAAGAGAATTTTGTGGGTTCTCATTTTCAATAGAATTCCTAGAGAAAGAACAATCTTTAGTAGCACTAATGAAACCACAAATCTATGACATATGTTATTTTAAGAATTATACATGTGAGTTCAAAAATATTAATACAATCCCAATTTTGCAACAAAAAATTACATGTCAAAAATGTCTTTCGCTAAGCTTCTAAAACCATGACCTAAAGTAGCTGAAATAGCTTATCAACTACTCCTAAATGAGGATAAAGTAGTAGATAGCCTAGAATAAAAGATATAGGCTATGAAGTATGCCATGAGAAAGGCATGTACAGAGCTCCAAGTAAGGCAAAATGTAATATGTCTTCCTTATTTGAATAAGAGTTATTGTTCTCAAATTGAATGTCCTAAGAAGGTTTAGTTGTCCATATGGGCATGATAATCAAATGAGAACTAGATATTCTTCTAAGAAAAAAATTAAAGGATCTAGGAAAATAAGAATATCAAAAAGAAGAAGAGATAAAAGGAAAAAGTCGGATAAACCTTCTAGGATTATTAGGAGAAAAACCAACTTTAGGGAGAATGATAAAATAGAAGCTTTCAAGAAAAAATATAAGAGAGAACCTAAATGCCTTAAAGGAAAACTTTTGAGTAATTGCTCACTCTACTGGATTTGTGACTTAAAGGGTCACAAAGCTGATTCTTGTCCTCATAAGAATAAGTGAAAAGAAAATCTAAGAAAAGTTTTTATTAAAAATAAGAGTCTAGTATATTGAGCTTATAGATAAGGAAGAATTATCTGACATAGACTCTAAGATAGATTCAATATGTGAAGTAGTATATGAATATGAGATTGACCTAGATGAATCTGATTTATGGATAACCTAAATATTCAAGATGAATGAAGTTGAAGTTCCCTTACAAGAAGAGTTAGTCCTTTTAAACATTACTCTAGTACAGGAAGAATCTTTCTAACACAAAGATCTCTCTAGGAGTTTTCTAGAATGGAAATTGCGTAAGATAGACATCAATAATATTTACAGCAAGTTCAAATTCAACTTCAAATCAATTGTAGATGTCTCTCAATCTAAGTCAATAGCTTAAGTTTCTAGTACAAAACTAGAAACAATAGATGTATCACTAGTTAATCTAGCCAAAATAAAAGAAACGGTTAGTAAAGCCAAATGTGAGTATAAATATATTCATATAAAGCTTGTGTAAGTAGGATGATCCCGTTGTTCAATTTACCTGGATAGTCCTGTGATAGCAACAATTTTAGATAAGCATTGGAGAAAGTTTAAAGATCAGCTTATATCAAGTGTACAAACAAACCTTGCAAATGCTCCAATCTGGTCTCAAAATTATCCAGTTTTTTATGGCTTTGAGTGATAGGTGTTTGGATAATTTATTAAACTTAATGATTAAATCATTGAAAATTGATAAAATGAATTCCTAAGCCAAGTATTTAGCATATCATACTAAGATAGTGTTTAGGCTAATAAACACTACTAATTTAGGGGTAAGGAATGTTTCTAAGGTAACAAAATTGTTTGAAAAAAGGGTGGATAACTACAGACAATTCCATAGAAAAGAAATAAATCATATAGAACAAAGTTGGCCTAAAAATTGGATTCTTACAAAACCATTATAACATTCAAGATCAATAGGTTCTTCTTAGATAACCCAAAAAGAAAAAAAAAACATATTCTTGTAATTAGAATAACCAATGAGGAATCTAAAAATTATGGAACCAATGGCTAAAATATCAGTCTCTAGCACAATGAGTGAGAAAATCCATAGAGTATAACTAAAACAGCCAACCACAACTCTTAGGAGAGAAAAGCACAATCATTAAAAAGTAATAGGAGAATAATAGGCTATAAAGATTTTAGCTTGCCCATTTATGCAAATGATAAGGGAAGCCAGTAAAGTGTAAAAGCTAGGGGCTAATAGTATTCATTCTTGAAGTGGTAAGATAAATTCAAAAAATCTCCAAATAAGGTTGTATTCCTTTTGAGGAAATTTGAAAGATGGTCTCCTCCATCTTTATAGCATCAAAAAAGGCTTTCAACATTAAAAAGGTGGGATTGAGTACATATATTAAACTTACATTTAAATTTTTTGGTTAATATTACTCTGTCAAATGATACTCAATATGAAGAGTTATGTTTTAGAACATAAAGTCCAATAGAGATACCAATTATGAGAAGTATTCAGCTAGTAAGAACTACGAGGGACAAATTCCTACTTAAATTAGCTGATAATTTTAGTAATAATCAACTAAAATTATGGTTCTAAATAGTATAACAGCCAAATTAGAGCTAAAAGATTCCAACAAAATCATCAGAGCTAGAAACATAACATGTGCATATGAGATGATTGAGGAATTTGACAAATAAATACCTAAGTTACTCGAAAAATGTTTAATTAGAGATGGCATCAGTCGACATTCTAGTCCAATCTTTATGGTAATTAACCATACAGAACAGGTGCAAGGAAAAGCATGATTATAGACTATTATCAAGTAAATGAAGCCACAAAAGACAATGGCTATAAGATTCCCACTATAAAAGATGTCATAGATAAGGTAAGTCTTAAACAACCTTCCATTTTTATTCTAAATTTTATTTAAAAAGTGGTTATTGGTAGATAAAAATGGAGGAACATTCAATACCTTTGACAGCGTTGAACACGCCTCAAGGGATGTATGAATGGTTGGTAATGCCATTCGGATTAAAGAATGCCCTAGTTATATTTCAACACAAAATGGATAATGCTTTTAAGGTATTAAAGAAATTTTACGTGGTCTATATAAGCAATGTGCTAGTTTTTAGTAACAATGGATATAAACACATAAGTCACCTTAAACAAGTAAATAATATCTTCTGAAAGGAATGTATGATTCTATCTAAGAGAAAGATAGAATGGTTTAAAGAAAGAGTAAAATTTTTAAGGATTGAGATTGTTAAAGGCAAGGTATGGCTACAAAGTCATATTTCATAAAATTACTCAATTCCCTGACAAATTGGAAGATAAAAAGCAAGTACAAAGGTTTTATGGGCTTACTAACAAGGCTAGACAATTTGTGAAATATCTTTCCAAATACCTTAGAAGGATTGGAAAGAAAATATCTAATAAAAATTCCTAGCATTAGGATAACAAAGACACTTAGGCTGTAATACAGGTAAAAGAAAAAAAATGAAAATTTTGCCTTGTTTAGATTTTCCTTCTGACACAAATAAGTTAGTCTTAGAGACAGATACTTCAGATAGGAGTTAGGGAGCAGTTTTAAAAATCAAGCAAAGTAAATTAGAACCTATTTGTAAGTATTGGTCTAGAACCTTTAAAGCCGTAGGATTGAACTATCCAATTCATGAAAAGGAGGTGTTAGCAGCAAAACATGATTTTCTGTGTGCTTTTAATATTATGTTGGCTTGTGCAAAATGAGTTGGAAAATAGAACTAAAAGCACTAACTCTTGTATCTATAAGTACCTCTTAATACTTTGCTAAAAAAGGAGCAACAATAAAATCAAAACTTCCTTATAAGCATTCTAAAATCCCTTCCAAGAAAATTTCTTCTACCATATACCTTTATGGTCTCTAAAACGGTCTATGAGGAGGATTGCTATTGTAAGACCTATCTAAAAGTGAGAAGAGGGAAATTATAGCACAGAAGAACCTTCATACCTTTAAAGTGTCTCTGGTGATGGGAGTGAAGCAAAGCTGAAGCCTTCACAAAAGCCTGGTGGGCTTCTATTTAGGAGTAAGGTATATGTTTCTATTATATGTGATTATTATTTATGTTTGATAGAGTTGCTAATGATAACTAGCGTAGAGGTTTAGCTTTAATAGAAGCTAGACATGTTGAGCTAAGTACAATACTTAGACATCAAGATCTTAACTTTACTTTGCATGAATGTGGCATAGCTCAACTTGAAGAATTGATAGCTAGAATTGACAAACAAGAAAGTATTTCCAGGAGAGATATTAAGCATAAGGAATAGCTAGACAAGGCTCTCGATTTCTTCAAATTCAAACACTTAGAAAAACTTGGTGCATTTGCACAATGGTTAGATAAGCAGTAATATTGAGACTGTTATGCAAAATTTGTATT
>CANXYI010528065.1:0-10869 GCA_948208565.1 Hura crepitans | reverse complement strand
TAGTTAAAAAAGGCAAGGAAAGTCCTAAGAAATGAAATTGAAAATGACTTGAAAAGTGGGTTATAATATGTGCCTTTAAGGGCTATTACTTGTGATTGAGTATGATGGCAAAAATGCCTAGTGTTTAGCCTTTTATATGGTCTAATATATGTGGCTCTAGGCCTATGGAATTTATGAAACTATTGGTGGAAACTGCATTAAAAAAGGTTAAGAATTGAACCTAAAAAGGCTTGTGAAAATTTGATGAAATGACCTATAACTGTCTAAGTTGACCATTACCTGAACAAAAAATATCACTAGACAGTAAATGGCATTTATATGAGAAATAATCATGGAATAAAATCAAGCATAATATACCATAGTTATTGGCAATTATATTCTTTGAAAATACTTTTGCGAAATTACTCGGTACAACCTAATTGTGGTCATAATAGACTAGGCTAAAGTTTAAATGTGTTATAAAATTTATATCTATATGTTATTCACTTAATAATATTAAAAGAAGTCAATCATTAAAGAAATAAACCAAAATTGAGTTATTTAGCCCATTAGTAAACACCCACTAGATGGGTTGACTAGTCAACTTAAGGGTTTTAATAGTTGCTGTACTGTATACATTTTAGATAGCGCCGATACTTCGGCCTATATCTAGATTGGGGCCACTTTACTAGTCTATTTGATAGACTATTCTCTACCTTACCACTCGATGCCCATTGCATAATTTTGCCAATGCAACAGTGTAGGTCTTAGAGGGCTACTGCATTAGTCTATTGGACAGACTAGTTTGCTAGGCAGACCTCAATATCCCATAATTGATCTTTAAGGTAGGGCTGGTATAGTAGCAAAGGTTCTAGAGGGCCATTGTACTAGTTTGTTAAATAAACCATTCTACTAAGTAAACCCCACTTTATTAATTGCACCTTAGGTGCTATAACTTAATCAGGTCGGTGTAATGTTTAGTGTCTAGAATGTGGATCACTGTACTATTTTCATTCCCCCTAGGTCTAGTGATGTTAGTGTCATCTTTCTACTTAAGCAAGATAAATTAATAAAATAAATAATATATAAACTAAACCAGAGTTAATAAGAATTAAAATGCATATGTGGGCATAATTACTTGAATAATACTATAGAATGTGTACCTATAGGTATTTTGGTAATTTTACATATGCAGTACTCGTAGGATTAATTAGTAAAGATTATGTATGCTAGCTTTAATAATAATTTAATGCTATGATTTGCTTAGTTTAAAATGATAAAATGAATAACTTATTGACCTAAACCAGTGCAAGGGTAATTTGGTAATTCGGCATACAAAACATGTACTACCTAGTAAATTAAAGAACCTGAATAGTATATTTAGAAATGGCTTAGATTTATAATTTTGCTAAGTTATAAATTACCACATGATCTATAAGTGGTTATGGACAAGAGTAACGGTATTTTGGCCTTTTGCCAGATATGGTTAATCATTAGTTCAGTAACTTGAGTTAAACAATATTATCACTGATATTGGCAAATATTCCAAAGATATAAAATTTTAAGATATTATTTGACTAATGATTAATAATTATACAAGAGGGGTAGTGTGTTCATTTAGATAAATGTATTCTTAATTGATGATATAATAACCTAGCTGAATAAATGAAAATTACTACTGTAGAAATACATGATAATTTATATGACATGACTTAAATGCTTGAGTTCACTACTGAGTATTATATACTCAATGTATTAGTTTTGGTGTACAGGTAATTTGAACTATAGACAACCTCAGAGTGCATGCAATCAAGGTTCAGAGGATAGGTGAGTAAGGTTTTTATATGTTAAGTGTATAGTTTTGCACTTATGTACATAGGTGGGGAATGGGCACCATATAAGAGGTTTTATTTATGTTATTGACAGTGTTTTATAATAAGCTTCCAATAGAATATCTTAAATATCTTATTGCTTTTACTAAATGATATAGGTTGTCAGCTTAAGGCTTTATATCTATGATTATTTAATTATGGCCTGAGGTCTATCTGGATGAATTGAGAGAATATTGATGTCAAGTTGATAATTAGGGGACCCAAAGGGTCAAAGTGATGGAATTTGAGACTTTGAAGTGTTTTACAGGTGTTTCAAAATTTTGGTTAGAGACCCAGAAAACCATTATGCTGTTGGATTTGAGGAAATACCTGACTGACCTATAATTGGCCAATATTGGTATGATTGATAAGGTATGCCCCTAAATAGTGGGTAAGATTAAACATGAATGAATTTGGAGTCAGAAAAAATTAAATATTATAAAATAAGTAAAATTTAAATGAATAAGCATGGGTGTAATTTCAGGATAAGTGACTTAGTGCAAAGTGCACCGCTTATTGGGTTTCTTCAGAAATTTGATAGGGGGTGTTACATTTTGTGGTATCATAGCACATGTTTAGTGTTCTTAGGTAGTGTACTTGAGTGCAAGTGTCTAGGGTTATATTCCTCTGAAATATCACACTACACGAGGCTGATAGGTATGTCTTTTGTCAATAAAGATTTGGCTAATTAGTTAGACAAAGGAGTAGCCAAGGAACTAGGTAGTTTTGATACCATATGTGTATAGGGGTTAAGCAAGGCATCGGTTTTTGACCTAAGTGATGCTACATAATAACCATAGCCGCAAGTGCCTAGCTAACAATAGGCAGAAGTACCTCCTATTCTGGTACAACATGAAGTTATCTTGCTCAGACATACTGCCACTACTGCTAATCTACCCCCACCATTAGCTTCTCTATAAAAGAATCTATTTAGAAAGGCTCGAAGAATTAGGAGCTACTGACTACCTAAGGAGGAATGAGGTTAATGCTATTAGAATTAAGTATAAGGTAGACATTACATTCAAAATCTTGAAACAGTTGACTTGTATAGAAGATGACAAAATGTAAGAGATTTTCTAATAGGGTTGAATGTATAGTTAAGAATATAGATAATAAACCCTAAAGAGAGAAAGATTTTGCAATGTGGGTGGAATCTATATAACGCATGGAAAAACTAATACAAGAGAAGATATGAACAATCTTTGTCCTAGCCTAGGCATCAGCCTCAATCAGGGAATTAAGGGCAGAAGCAGGCATAGTCTCATAGAGTGGTATAGGTCTTCACAAGTAAATCTTGTTTGCTTTATCAAGCAAATAATGTTTCTAGTATAGTAGGTGATAGAAAGGGGTCCTTGAAATGTGATACTTGTCAAAAGAGATATAGGGGGTAGTGTGGATTTGTTAGATGAGGCAAGTGTCCTCTAGTGACATATGAATATCAATTTTCTACTAAGCTGACTGAGCTACTACTTCATGAGTTGATATGATACTAGAAATAGATTGGCTAACTAAGTATCAAGCCATAATTAGCTATAAACATAAGAAATTGATCCTCCAAGCTATAGAGGGCTAGTCAGTGAGAGTGGATAGAGAGAGAAGTCTCCTGAATAATTTTATCTCCATTATTATAGCATAAAAACTTCTTTAGAAAGGGTGCGGAGCATATCTGGTTTATGCCATTGATATGAATACTCCTAGCTCTAAGATTGAACACATCCCTATCAGTTTTGAATTTTTTTTACACGTTTCCTGATGAGATGCTAGGCTTACAACCTCAGAAAGAACATGACTTTTAATTGAGATATAGCTTGGTATAGCTTCAAGACCTATTGCCCAAAATAGATTATCTTTTTGATTAGTTAAGGGGTACATGTGTGTTTCAAGGATTGATTTAAGATCTGGGTATCATCAGTTGAGAATTAAAGAGGCTGATATTTCTAAAACTACTTTTAGCACCTGGTATGGGCATTATGAATTAATGGTGATGCCATTTGGGCTCAGCAATGCACTAATAGCTTTTATAGACCTGATGAATAGAGTTTTTGAACCTTATCTAGACCATTTTGTAGTGGTGTTCATAGATGATATTTTGGTGTATTATAGAAACAAGGAAGACCATGAACAACATCTTAGGGTTGTGTTACAGACTCTAAGAGAGAAATAGTTGTATGCCAAGCTTAATAAGTGTGAGTTTTGGCTAAGTGAATTTGCTTTCTAGGGCATATTGTTTTAGCATAAAGGATTAGAGTCCCCCAGTAAAGTGAAGGCAGGATGAAAAAGTAGTAGCTTATGCTTCAAGATAGTTAAAGCCACATAAGGGGACTTATCCTAATCATTACTTAGAGCTAGCTGCTATTGTTTTTGCTTTGAAAATCTAGAGGTACTACCTGTATGGTGAAAGATATTATATATATACAGATCATAAGAATAAAAAATGCCTCTCACTAAGAACAAATGTAGTGGCATATGGTTTAAGTAGGAATTTCATAGTAACATTGAAAGCCATGAATGCTAGGTTGTAGTATACTTCGGAACATACTATGGTGGCTGAGTTACAAGTGAAGCCAAACTCCACATATTAGTTTAAGGAAACTCATATAAATGATGAATAGTTGGTTTAGATGGCTTGTAAAGCTAAAGAGAGGAAGGCTATAGGGTTTGAGCATACAAAAGATGGGTGTTTGTATTATCAAAATAGGCTGTATATACCTAGTACAGATGACTCGAGGATTACAGACACTAAAAGAGGTCCACACCTTGGGAGCATAAAGATGTTTTCGAATTTAAAGTCTCATTATTAGTAGCTTGGTAGAAAAAGAGATGTGGCAGAATATGTTACAAGGTGTCTAACATGTCAACAAGTGAAAATTTAACATCAGGTTCCTTTTAGATTTTTGTATCTTATAGCAAGACCAGAATAGAGATGGGAAAAGGTAACCATGGATTTTGTGATGGGTTTACTTATGACCAGAGGTGAATCAGATGCTGTATGGGTGAATGTTGACAAATTGACAAAGATAACTCACTTTATTTTGGTTAGAATGAACTATTCATTGGAAAAACTGGCTAGATTATGTATGAATGAGATAGTTAGGTTACATGGTGTGCTAGTGACAATTATTTTTACTAAAGATCCTTGCTTCACCTCTAGATGTTGGAAAAAAGTTGTAAGAGGCATTAGGCACTATATTAGCCTATAGTACAACTTTTCATCCTTAAACTGACAAAAAATTAGAGAGGGTGATATAGATACTTCAGGATATGTTATGAGTTAGTGCTATTAAGTTTTAGGGTAGCTAGGATCAGTACCTATCTTTGGCAAAATTTGCCTATAATAACAATTATCAATCTTGTTTAGGAATAATACCTTATGAAGTTTCATATTGCAAATGATATAGAATTCCTTTGTGCTAGAGTAAAGTTGAGAAAAGTAAATTTTTGGTATTGAGGTGATAAAAAATGTGAAGGAAAAAGTGAAAGGGGTTAGAGACAGATTAAAAGTCGTTGTGATAGACAATGAAGTATAGTTTGTTTTAAGCTATGAAAAGGAACCCGTCCAAATTTTGACTTATAAAGTGAGCTATTGAGAAATGATTCCACACCACTAATTATGGTGTTAAGGAGACACTACAACACTCAAAAGCTATACTAAGGCCAGAGAAATGGATGAGAGCATAATATACATATCTTTCTACTTCAAGAAATTTTGACGACGAAATTTCTATAAGAGGGGAAGAATTGTAATGCCTGAGTTTCGAGGCTTCGAGAATAATGCCACTAGGTTTGAGAAGTGTGACCAGGCCACTTGTATAGGAATTAAGGTAGTGGCACTTGTAATGAAATTTTGAGGGACTTTTAAACTGATGAAAAAGGCAAAATTTAAAAATTTAGTAGAACTAATAATTCATTTCTGACAATAAGCTACCCCTTTGTGTTATAAAATTTTTTTTGACTGGGATTGATCTGGGATGTGGTCAGACAAGCCCAAAAATATTGGACCTTGAAGCTCAAAAATTCAACTAAGTCCATTGGTGAATGAATTTTTGAATTCCTAGGTTTTTTGCAAATTCTAGTAATTTTTAAGGTTGGCATACAAATCAAGAAAGTCTGAAAACTATTCTATCAATAGAATTTGGCTGCAAAAATTTATGAGCATCTAGAAGGGATTAAAATATGAATTTTAAAAAAAATGGTGTAATTTTTTAAAGTCCATGCAAATTTTGGTGAATTTCTAAAGTTTTATCAAAAAATTGAGACATTTCGAGGTGGTTTGAGTGGTCATGAGACCTACCTATATCAATCCAGTTGGCCTAGGACCCAGGACATATTGAAATTTGTTTTGACAAGTGGAAAAATCCACTCACAAAAAGAGGAAATATTTCCTTCCCTTTTGCTGCTGGAACTGACACCAGCCTTGGGGAAGAACAACATTTTTATCATCTTCTTTAGCCTATTATAGAAGACTACCACCACTTAAAATTTCTCCTTTGTGTTGGCAAATTTCCAAAAAAAGATTAGAGGTAAAAAGAGCTCTCATGAATTAATTAAAAATTATTAAATGTCCAAGGGTCCAAAATAGTCTAGCAAGTGTGTAAGGTGAGTTCTTATGTCTTCTCCTTGAATTTTCTTGGTTGTTCTTGGCTAGAAATGGATGTTTGTGAAGCCTAACTTCCAAGAGTATATGTTGGATGGCTTTTAAGTGGAATTGAGCCATAAAATGGCTTGAAGAGAAAGGGAAAAGCTACGATAGGGGCTAGAAATAAAGGCTGGAAGGCTTGGGAATAGTGGCTATTTCCTTCTCTTGTATTTAAAGGTACGTAGACTTTAACATTTACTTCATGCCACTTTATTTTCATGGGCTGATGTTAAGAACTAAATATGGCAAAGTTAGTTAGATTGCTTGTAGGGTGTAAGTAAATTAAAGGGAATGTTGTACACATTTTGACTATATAATGAATTAGTGTCCCCTTGTGTTAATTTAATGAAACAACATAAAAAAGGTGCTTAAAGTCTATTTGGCTAAAAGTTAGCCTAAAGGTTACTAAAGGTATGGTATGGAAATATGGTGATTAGGCATGTTTAGGGCGGAAGTTATAAACATCTAAGAGCATTAGCAAATGATTTAGGCAAACAATGGTGGTTAAAACATAGATAACAAGTGTGTGTAGTAAATGATATGTGACATAATGGCATGGTGTGATTCAAAGATTAATTGACATATAAGTACATAGAAACTTTAGCATGCTCATGTGCTAGGAGTAAGCGATTCCAAGTGGTATGAAAAGGTAAGTATATGTTCATGTGGTGTCATGATATGGCTCGAATATTTGCTTAATGGTGATACATATATGTAGATATGTGGTCAAACATGAATGTTGCATAATTAGGCCTATATTTTGTAAATAATGATGACTTGGTTTATAATTGGCTTCATTAATATGTGTATAAATGTGTATTGAACTTTGGCCGAGACATATATGTGCCTAAACTTCTTTCAAGTGGCATAAAAGTTGAATTGTGTCTGTGTTAATACTTTTAGGATATATATAAAAGGTTAAATATGTGATTACCATTAGATAAATGTATGATAATGAACATTGATAAAAGGGTAATACTTAGATGAGCTTGAATGAAACAACCTAAAAGATGGCTTAAATTGAACCACTAATCGGAAAGTGAAATGGACCTATAATGTGCCATAATTGGCTACATGTGATTTGAATAAGTATGGAAGATGTGTGTGGCATAAAATAAGTGTTTTGACATTTAGTTTAAAAAAGTAAGGAAAGTCATTAAAAATGACTTGAAAAATGGGTTATAATATGTGCCTTTAAAGGCTATTAATTGTGATCGAGTATGATGGCAAAAATGCCTAGTGTTTGGCCTTTTAGATGGCCAAATATATGTGGCATTAGGCCTATGGAATATATGAAATTATTGGTGACTATATTGAAAAAGGTTAAGAATTGAACCTGTAAAGGCTTGTGAAAATTTGATGAAATGACCTATAAATGTTCAAGTTGACCATTACTTGAACCAAAAATATCGCAGGACAGTAAACGGAAATTATATGAGAAATAATCATGGAATAAAATCAAGCATAATATACCAAAATTATTTGCAATTATAATCTTTAAAAATACTTTTGAGATATTACCCGATACAGCCTAATTGTGGCCATACCAGACTGGGCAAATATTCCTAAGATATAAAATTTTAAGATATTATCTGACTAATTATTATTAATTATACAAGAAAGGTGGTGTGGTCAATTGGATAAATGTATTCTTAATTGATGATATAATAACTTGGCTAAATAAAAGAATATTACTATTGTAGAAATGTATAATAATTTATATGACATGACTTAAATGCTTAAGTTCACCATTGAGTATTATATACTCAGCATACTAGTTTTGTTGAATAGGTAATCAACACCTATAGACAGCCTTGGAATGTGTGCAGTTAAGGTTTAGAGGATAGGTGAGTAAGGTTGTTATATGTTTAGTATACAGTTTTGTACTTACAGACATAAGTGGGGAATGGGTACCATATAAGAGTTTCTTTTTATGTCATTAATAGTGTTTTGTAATAAGCTTCCAATAAAATATCTTGAATATATGATTGCTCTTACTAGATGATATAGGTTGTGAGCCTAAGGGTTTATATCTATGATTATTTATTTGTGGCCTGAGACCTATATGGATGAACTGATAGAATGTTGATCTCATGTTAATCGATGGGGGACCCGAAGGGTCTAGGTGATGGAATTTGAGACTTTGAAGTGTTTTACAAGTATTTTAAAAATTTTGTTAGAGACTTAGAGAACCATTATGCTGCAAGATTTTAGGAAATACCTGACCGACTTGTAATTGGCCAATATTAGCATGATTGATAGGGTATGCCCCAAAATAGTGGGTAAGATCAAATAGGAATGAATTTAGAGTTCGGCATAGTTAAATATTACACAATAAGTAAAAGTTAAACGAATGAGCAGAGGAGAAATTTTAGGATGGGTGACCTAGCGAGAAGTGCATTGCTCATTGGATTTCTTCAAAAATCTGATAAGGGTGTTACAATTCATCTTTATCATTCCATTGCCCCATACCCATATTCCAGCTATACATGAGTCCACAAACTTATTTGTAGACCAAAATAAGATAGAGAATTATACCTTAAGTACACTCTTCTGCTATAGAGGCTTTTTCCTTCGTTGCATTTTCCCTATCTTTTACCTATGCATTAGAACATCGATACACTAACTAAAACTTAATGGTGAATTTGAGAAAACATATACATGTACACACTCAAGCAGATGCAATCATGCAATTACAAAACATATACAATAATACAAATGTTTAACTAATATATTTCTCATTCTCACAATCAAATTATTTTTCATTTCATCACATAGTTAAATTATTTTTCATAATATGGTTTAACTGTGAACATGGCGTACACCAAAATACTACACCTAAGAACATTGGATAGTAGAATGAAAATAGTGTAGTGGCCTACATTTTAGACCTCAGTAGCTGCACCTACCTATTGTGCAGTGGCTCACATTGAACCTCAGTAGTTGCACTTACCTATCGTGCAGTGGCTCACATTGAACCTCAATGACTGCACCCGCTCTATAGTGTAGTGGCTCCCATTGAACCTCAATGGCTACACCTACTCTATTATGCAATGGCTCCTATAGAACCTCGACAACTGCACCTGCCCATAATAATATTGATGCAGGTAATGTCTTAAATTACCAAACCTAACAGCTACTTTATTCTCTAGTTAACCGGTCAACCTATCTAGTGGGTGTTTGACTATATAGGCCTTAATTCTAATTTTCAATTACTTTTTCTGGTAATGGTCATTCATCAAAATTCTTATACTAATTCACTATTCATTTATCTCACATTATTTCATACCTAATGTCACATACTTTGCTCACTTGCACAATAATATGTGCCCAACATTCTATAACACAATTTCATGTCGAATTCCATATTCTCATCAATTACTTTTTTCCATTTCATTATCCATACATCTTTAACTCTATTTTTAACTTTATTCCATGCCATTAACTTATTCAAAACTAAATACACAAGGCTTCATTTGGCTAATACATGATCTCTATATTACATATTCATTTTCTTTTAAATTCCCACATTAAAAGACTTCATATAACCATACAATTAATATACACTTAGCATATTTAACATTTACACACATTTATATACTAAACTCAAATTTCCATACACTAAAATTTCATATTCTCATGTATTGAAATATACACACAAACATTTAGCTTAGATTTATATACCTTAGGGTGATCTAGCACCATTCTCTCTCACTTCAAGGCTTGTTAATTCTTTCTTCCTTATTAATGCCTCCCTTTCCTACACATACACACACTTTACCTTATAAAAATTCTAATAATTCCTAAAAAACTCAAATTTAATTTCTAACTACATAGAACACCTTAAATTCATCCCTATTTTTCATAATAAAACTAAAAAAAATAAAATTTAAACACTTGCAATTATTGGTGACCTTATTCTCCAAGTAGCTAATTCTTCCTCCTCAAGTAAAATTTTGTTGTTTTATTACTTAAAATAGTCTAATTATGTTGTGGAGGCTCAGTTTGATGTCGTATTTATGATTTTTGGTAGAGTATTTGATGAGAAATTGAAGAAAACATCAAAGGAAGAAAACCCAAAAATAGCATTAGCTATGGGGCTAAAAATGCTAAAGATAACACTATTTGGCATATATAGGCTTTCGCACATGTGTTAGCCTATTTTAAAACATGGCCCATGGGCTCGGTTCACTTAATGCATTATTTTAACGGCCTATTTCTTCTCGATTTTCATTTAAACTTTGAAATTCCAAATTAATTTTTGAACACTGTTAGAAATTATATTTTTAATGCCAATAATTTTTTATTATGCTTATTAAGGGCCCCGTAAAATTTTGAGAAAAAATTTCATGGTCACCTCGAGTAACTATTGACTCACGAAAT
>CANXYI010528041.1:0-10526 GCA_948208565.1 Hura crepitans | reverse complement strand
ATTTTACTTGCTAACAAGTGAGGCATATGGTCACATACTTGGCTATGTCCTTTTTCATTCTTGGCCACTAGTAATAAGGCTTCAAATCATGGTATGTCTTTGTGCTCCCGGGATTTATGGCACAAGGGGAATTTTAAGCTTTCTATAGGATTCATCTCTTAATGTCCTCTATGTCAGGCACACATAATCAGTCATGATAATAGAAGCATCTATCTATTTTAATCTCACGCTTAATAGGCTTCCCTTATTTGATAAACCTATTATATGCTTCAATTGACTATCAACTTATTGGGCTTCTTTCACTTTGTGAATCAAAATAGATTTCACTTGTAATTTAGCTAGTAAGGCCCCACCTTCTTGGTATTGCTACTGGACATTCATTGCTTTCAGGGTGTATAAGAGTTTTTTACTTAATATGACAGCTACCGCATTCATCTTATTGGGATGGTAATTAATTCAGCAATCATAGTCTTTGATTAACTCTATCCATCTCTACTACCTCATACTCAACTCTTTCTAGATAGGCAAGTATTTCAAACTCTTATGATTAATATATGCATAAAATCTCTCGCCATATAAGTAATGCCTCCATATCTTTAAGGCAAAGACAATAGCTACTAACTCCAGACTATGCGTGAAATAGTTCTTTTCATATAGCTTCAGTTTTCTAGAACCATAAGCTATTACTTTGCCTTCTTACATCAACACACACCTAAGCCTATTAAGAGAGGCATCATTATAGATAACAAAGTCTTTCTTGAGTTTTAGCTGTGCAAGGATAAGGGCTTCTATCAATATAGCTTTCAATCTATCAAAGCTTTCTTAACATTTGTGTTCCTATATAAATTTCACATATTTCCTAATAGATATGTCATAGGAGCAGCAATCATTGAGAATCCTTTGACAAATCACCTATAATATGTAGCTAGTTCTAAGAAGCTTTTAATTTCTATCACATTTCTTAGAGGCTTCCATTTTAATATGGCTTTAATTTTTTAAGGTCCATTCTGATCCTAGCAACTGACATAATATGTCCTAGAAATGCTACTTTATTCAGTTAAAATTTACATTTTCTTAGTTTAGCATACAACTATTTTTCTCTCAATGTCTATAGTACCAATCTATGATACTATTCATGTTCCTCTCTAGTCTTAGAATACCCTAAGATATCATTAATGAACACTACCACAAAATGGTCTAGGTATAGTTTGAATATCTAGTCCATCAGGTCTACAAATGTTGTAAGGGCTTTAGTCTACCCAAATGGCATCACTAAAAACTCATAGTGCCCTTACTTGGTGTGAAGGCTATTTTCAAAATGTCAAAATCCTTTATTTGGAGTTGGTGATACCCAGATCTTAAGTCAATTTTTGAAAATACACTAGATCCCTTTAGCTGATGGAACAAATCATTGATCCTAAGCAAAGGGTATTTATTCTTAATGGTCACTTTATTGAGTTTTCTGTAGTCTATGCATAACTATAATAAACCATCCTTCTTTTTCACAAACAATACTAGTGCTCCCCAAAGTGAAACATTGGGTCTGATAAACCCTTTATCTAATAGCTCTTACAATGCATCATTAACTATTTTAGTTCTATAAATGCCATTATATAAAGGGCTATTGATATCAATGTTGTGTTGGGGTACACCTCAATGCAAACTTAATTTCATGTTCAAGTGGTAACCCTGGCAATTTATATAAGAAGACATCTAGGGACTCTGCTACTATTGGTATCTAACTGACATCGGGTTTTATTTGTTTAGTATCCACTACATGTGCCAAATATGCTGCACAACCTTTTTAGATCAATCTCCTTGCTGTCAATATAGAGATCACATTGGATGAAAATTCTATTCTTTCACCCACTACTCCCTATCTACTATCTAAAGAGTAAGTCTCTTCTATCTATGATCTACTATGACATTATGTTTGGATAACCAGTCCATACCTAGTATAACATCAAATTCATTAAAGGGTAGCTTAATATGATTGGTGGGAAAGACATATCCTTAGATAGCTAAAGGACAATTCTTATACACTTTATTCACTATCACATATTGCCCTATAGGTTTACTGACCATAATCTCTATATCTAAAGGTACTAATTATAGTCCTCTATCTTATGACACTATGGTGCAAACATAGGAATGTAGACCTTGGGTTAACTAGTGGCAAAATAGATAAACTGAGAAAGTAAAAAGTACTAAAAATGATGTCTGAAGAATTTATCTTGACCTAAGTTCTGATGGCATACTAGTAAGCTGGTGCTTTAGCCTCTATTCTCTAGCTTGCCTTTAATCAAAGCTTCTAACTTATCCTAACTCTATCTCTTTTACTCTCTTTCTGACTCTTAGTCAATAATGGTGATGAGGCATGCAGTTATATAGAGTCCTCAGTATCAAGTCTTAGTGGATAATCCTTTTGGTAGTAGCCCTTGGAGCCATATTTATAGCATGCCTCTAGATAGACCTCTAACAAATACCTTTAATTCTCCTTTCACACTTGCCACAAATAGGAAGTGCACTCCTAGCAATAGAAACTAGTCCACTAGTGGTTAGTCTCTACTATTATCAAGGTTTGAACTATCCTACTGGTCTAGATCATTAGGTCGCAACTGATCTCTATGATGTCTATGTATTAGAGCCTCTTTTCTACTTTTTACTTGCTTTTGGAGCTATGCTAGCTTGACCTATTGTGAAAGATCTCTTTTTTTTTTTGGAAATTTTCTCTTATTTCCTTTAGTATATCTTTCACTGTGTAGGCTGTAGTGACTAGTAGAGCAAATTTTTTTATTTTGTTTACTACTACCTATAGTTGAATGTCAGTGTCAAGGCCTTTTTCAAACCTCTTGCACCTTTGCTTCTTTATGGGTGCAATTTCTATTGTATATCTACTTAATGTATCAAACTCTTTTTTATATTTTAATACTACTCTGCCTCTTTATTTATAACTACTGCCTCTTCTTCTCCAAATAGCCCTCTTCAATGTACCATTTCTTAAACTCCTGTAAAAAGAAGTCCCAAGTCAAGTCTGCTAGATTTTTATGTTTTACCACTATTCTCCACTAGTCAAACCTTTTTTTCTTACAGACAAGATACAGCACAAATCAAATTCTCTTTCGGTGTGTACCTTAACTGCTCAGTCCTTTCAAGCAAATATTCTGCTATGGCTAAATCATCTTGGTCTGCCTCAAAAAGTCTATAGCTCCTATCTTCTTCACTCTTTCTAAATATAATTTCTAGAGCACTTGAGGTGCCAATAGTTGCTGTGTTGTTGGTGGTGGTGGTGGGATAACTATTATAACAACCTACTTAAATACTTCTACCATCTATTGTATTAGTGTCATGCTCAAAAAAACATCATTTGGTGAAAAGTACCCTCGAGCTCAATACAGTGAGGTTCACGGTAGTAAAGGGCCACTTAGTAGTCGAAAGGGGTTTTAGTCAACTGAACTTTGTCTAACTAAAAAGTGATGAAAAAGAGAGAATTAAAAATTTTAGCAGAATTAATAAATCATTTCGGGCTGATAATTTAGGAATAGTGACCTTAGTTGGGGTTCTGTTAGAATAACTCTAGGAAGTGCCCAGACGGACTTGAAAATATCATACCCTGAAGCTCAAAAATTCTAATGAGTCTATTAGAAAAGGAATTTTAATATTCTGAGGTCATTTCATATTTTTTTGAAAATTTTAAATTACATGAGTGAATAGTAACCTTAGCTCCCAGAGGAGTTTTAAGCTAAAACTTTTTGAGACCCTCAATAAATATCATTGAGGATTTTTGGAACAAGAATCATGATTTTTAGAGGTCTATAGAAATTATTGGGAATTTTTAAATTTAAAACAAAATATAATTAATTTGGGTTGTTCGATCAACAAGTGCACGATCGTGGCCATACGCCTTACTAGTGCACCTGAGTGTAAATATGTGCATGTGTATGGAAAAAAGGAAATCATATTCTCCCATTTTGCCCTAAAAGTTGACGCCATCTATCATGATTTCCCCTTCCCAATTTTGCTTTTTCCTCTTTCCTCTCATCCTAAAATCCCCAAAAATTTATATAAATCTTAACCTCTATAACTCCCTAAAGCTATTCCAATTGACATAAGTGGCAAAGGATGCCCATAAATGGAGATGTGAGCACTTGATAAATAGTGCACTTTTGGTGAGTAAGTGATTCTTTCCAAGGTTTTTCAATTTTCCTAGGGAGTATTTAATGTGTAAATGTCATCTATGAAGAGAGATTTCAATTTAGAGCTATGTGTGATTTTGTAAGAATTTTCAAAGGTAGGGCCCTAATATGGCATTTTGAGATATGGTGGAGAATGATGGAGGAAGATGAAATTGGTTGTTCTGGAAAGGCTTCAACATGACTGGGAGCCCATTGTAAGTGAATTTAACTAAAACATACTTTTTATGTTTGAAAAAAATAGGATTGAAGCTTTAGGTGTGTATATGTATAGAAGTGTTATTGTGTAACTATTTATGTTGATATGAATGTGAAATGAATGATAGGATGGGTAATTAGAGGATATAAGATTATATGGATATGAATTGGATACGGAAAGGATATATAGGTATGTGATACATGCACGACTAAGTGTATGTTATGTATGCCATGGTATGAGTATAGATGTATGGCATGAATGCATGAGATGCTAAGATGGCAACATAATGTATAACCTATGAGTGGTATGAAATGAGTAAGAAATTGCATGGTTATGGGTAAAAATTAATAAGCTAGGATGTAGAGATGATGTATGTTAGATAAACATATAAAAGCATAGCATATGCTAATTAAAGTGAAAAATATTAAGTGAAAGGATAAGAGTTCAAGTAAGACGTGTTACCTAAGATTTTAGGATTTGGGAAATGATGGATAGGTAGGTTAAGATAAATTTAAAGTGGATGATGTAGAATATTTTAAGGTATAATAGGCTGAGGTGAAAGAAAAAGGAATTTGACTAAGAGGTTAGTGGGAAAAAGTTACTAAATGAATAGTAACCTTTATATAAAAAGGACCTATAACTATCTAGGAAAAATGACGATGACCCGTAATTGTCCAAAAATATAGTCAGATGAAATAAGCTAATAATTGTATCCCATCAACATGAACATAATATAAGTAAATAATAAGTAGAGATGAAAAATGATTAGTTAGTCTGATTAAGGGATAAAAATGGAAATAGAACTGCAAAATTATTAAAAAAAAAGCTAAAGGAATAAATTATAGGATAAGGTAAGAAATTAAAAAAACCAATAAATTTTAACTTTGTGTAACCTAAGATACAAAATAGAGACTATAATTAATAGAGACCTAAGGAGATGTGTATGGCACAATTATTATATAGAACTTCATAAAGGTATATCGAGTTAAATACTAGATAATACAGGAAATGAAAATATTATTATAATTATAACAATGTAAAGAAGTGGTGACATAACATCATAGGATAAAATAAGTTAAGACAAATAGAAGTAAGGTAAAATGAGTATACTTTAGCAGGAGAAAGGAATTAGAACTAGACATAAGATCAGACAAAAGACAATCAAATGATGATAAGAGAAGTAATCAAACTTGAGCCGAAGATATAGTAACTTAATGAAACTAGAAGGATATTAGATGGAACTGAACTGATAAATGAAATAAGATGACTAACAAAGATAGTATGTTTTATTATGGATATTTCAGATAATGAACATAATGGTTGTGAAAGTAATTAAAAGGGAATGTGGGTTACTTGTTGAGTATACACTGGATAGGTTGACAGGTCAATTAGGGATTAGCAACTACTAGAGGCTGAGTTTGAATGGATTTTAGCCTATATATGGTAGGTGTAGCTGTCGAGGGTTGATTTAAGCCTGCATGCTGTGGGTATTGAGAGGCCTATGGGCTGATTCTTGCTACCCACTCATGGGTATTGGGAGGTCTATGGACTAATCCCCACTACCCACTTGTGGATATTAAGAGGTCCCACAGGGTTAATCCCTGCTATCCACCAAATGCATTTCTTGTGATGATTTTTATTGGGATAATAGGAGGTCTCATAGGGGTGATCCCTACTATCCCCTTTGTAGATATTGAGAGGTCCACGGACTGATCCTTGCTATCTACCTTTTTAATATTAAAAGGTTCTTAGGAACTGATCCTTACTATTGGGCAAAGGGTGTGTACAGATATCGAGGTCCAAAATATGGGCCATTTTACACCTTGGTATTCGTTCAGTTCTTAAACTTGGTAGGTGAAGCTGCTGAGGCCTAAAATAAAGGCCACTGCACAACGTGATTCTTATTATCTAGTGGTTGGGAGTTCTTCTTTAAACCTTGTGGGTATAAATGGAACAATTAAAGAACTTGAATAGATTTAATAATACTTATAAAAGATTCAAAATCTTAACTATCATAATTGAGAAGGCATGTAAGCAAATGCAATAAGAATAAGAAATAAGCTATAAAAAGAGACTTAAGAAACTCACATAATTTTAGTAGGAATCCTGAACGATGTAAAAGACTGATGGAATTGTGGTAAATGAAATGGAAACATACAGGGAGAAATGAGTTATAGAAAGTGAATAAAATGTAAAGCCTTCCTAGACAAAGTAAGAAAGAATTACCTAACTCAAGTAAAGCATATAGTAACCTCCATATATAAGATGGAAAGGGATTAATTGGATAAATGGATCAGGATATGGTGAGATAGATGGATAAACTAGGTAAATCAGGTAATGAAAGTACAAGAAAAATAAATAGAATAGAAGTATATTGGAATGAATCATAGGTAATTAAATATAAGATTGCATCTGTAAACCTAGGTTAAGGGTTCAACTAATGTAATATAAACAAAATAATAAATAGTCTCTACACACTACTAATAGAGAAAGAAGGAAATTATAGGGGATCAAAATAGGTAGTGTTAAGATATTATGTAGAAGGCATTAAAAATTGATTACGTGTGTGTGATTGTGTTTGTGGTACATTGTATGTTTGTTTAAATTCACCATTAAGTGCATACTTAGCATATCGGGTGTCTGATGCATAGGTGGTAGCTTTGGATAATATGTTTAGGATGACTAGTAATACAGTTGAAGACTATCTAGGTATGATATTATTTATTTAAATCATGTTGCTTTAGTAGATAAAGGCACTTGTGCATGTTACTATAGGTAATTAAGTGATATAATGTCTAGAGAGCTGGGTGTGTTGGAATATAGTTGTGTATAACGAGTTTTTAGCTATAGCAGTAGCCTAGACTAATGTTTGGTAGTAAGATCAGTCATATGAGTGTCATATGCCTAGGAGGTTCACCATATATCACTAGAATTGCTAAATAAAATTTCTATATTGAATAGAAGAAACCCAAGTAGAAGTTAAATGAAAGGCCCTTGGGGAAAACCAAAGATGGATAACCTCACTAGAAGTAGCACACTTTGCCTATTTTCTTCGAGAATAGGTTGGGGGTGTGATATTTAGTGGTATTAGAGCGAGTTTAGGCAGTCCTAGGTAGTAATTCATGAGAGCCTTAGGAGTTTTAGATATGGACAGTCGCTACACTATTGGTAAACGAAGATTAATGATAAGCAATTAATGAGATAATTATGTGAACTTCTTGGAGAAGAAAATAGTGGCTAAAGGTAGTGGTGCTATGACTTTGTATGATCCTTTTCCTCCTATATTGAGGCTACCAATGCTATTAATAAAGCCATAAAAGAGTAACAATGCTCTAATGGAGGAGTAACAAGCTCTATGAATAGTAGAAGGGGATGGCATGGTTAATTAAGCAAACAAAGGAGAGAAGCATTTGACATGGGAAATGATAGTACCCCTATGTATTGAATAGTGATTATAAGGTGACAGAGGCTTTTGATAAGAAATGAAAAGTGAAGATTATCTAAGTAGTCGGAATACTTTTTAGAGCCAGAGTTTTTATTAGGAGGTAAATGTTGCTATAAGGAAGTTAATGAGAAGAACAAGGAAAATCTGAGGGAACCTTAGGAGATTGAAAGAATTGAGTGGACCCAAAGGTTATTAATGAGAAATGAATGATTTATGTATTATACTTAGTGAGACTAAATGACTCCAGAATATGGAAAAAGGGAAATTGAGTGGCTCACAAATAAGGCAATCTAGTTGCCTATAGTCTTGAGGTGTGCTGAAGGAATTGTTATCAACCTTTGAAGGGTATAAAAAGTTATGGGACTAAGGCATATGACACTTATAGTAAGGAGCAATAAGAAATATAAGAGTTAAGTAGTAAAATAGGACTAGTCAAGTTAGAAGTGTATAGAAATGAGATATCAATGATTAATAGGAGTGAACCACAAGGCACATTATGGTAAGAGATATAGGACAAGACTAAGGATAGGAATTAGCTGTCAAGGTCCTTGAGGATAAGGGCTATTGCTTTTCCTTGATACATTTATTACTGAGCTCAGGCATTGCATTATGTAGCTTAGGTTGCATCTTGGCATTTGCATAATTGTATTATACATGGCATGTTTTCCTATGATGAAAACTCTATGCATTTGTTATGAAAATTGAGCATGGCATGATAATAGCCTTAATGCAAAAGGGAACTGACAGAGTGAAGGAAGAGAAAAGAATAATGTGGTGGCAATGGAAAGAGAGAGATGAGGTGTAACACCCCTATCGGATCCTTGTAGAAACCCGATAATAGGTGCACTTACAATCGTGCAATTCTTCTTGTTGAATCATAATAATATACCTATTTGGGTTTCAGGCCCTACATTTAGTTTCAGTATGAAACCTAAGTAACAAGTCACACAAGTATTTATTCATTTATGCTAAGATTGTTTATACAAATTTAGAATTTAAATAAGTTACAAAACCACAATAGCTACTAAGCATGCTGGACACATAACCTACATTTATTACATGAGTGCCATTACACTGATAGAATACATTTCCCTTGCTGACCTTGCTGCTACACTGCACTCGTCTCGAGGCACCTTTGCTCTTCCTGCTTACCTGCACACCAAAACATTAGTGCACTGAGTATAAAACTCAGTGGTGAATTTAATTAATTAAAAGTATGTCTCGCCTATTACATACGAGTAGTTTAATGTATACATGTTATGAGTTCTTACATATTACGGTCAGATAAAAACTTATCTTACTTTGCATTTAATTATACACTATTGAAATCTTTTATTAATTTAACTTCCCCTCTTAATTACCGCACTAATTTGCTCTAGTGGTTCAAATAGCTATTTAACCCTTATTTTAAGTTTATTGGAGACATAGTCTCTAATAAACTTATGCACCCCTATGTTTGTGGATTAATCTTAGTCAATTACTTTCTATAGTTCACTCACCTTTCTCTATAATTAATATTTAAGATTAGAATTAGGCCTAACTAGATAGACTACGCTTTAAGACACTGGATAGTGGGATTCAAGGTGTGCAGTGGTCCACCAGGGGACTTAGGTAGCTGCACCTACCTTCTCTAGTACTAAGATACTTTCGAAGACTACTCCCAATACCAAACTACCCAAGTATTGTAGTAATAATACAATAATGGCCATTATAGTGCTATCCGGCCTCACTCCAGATTTGTGCACCTCCTAGCTTAAATTAGGTTCTGTACTGTATAATAATCATGGTGTCAACACGGCGGTCATAACAACCATGCATAACATAGGGTAGCAGGCTCCCAAAGAAAACAACTACCTAGCAGCTGCTTTATCCCCTAGTTGACTGGTTAACCCATCCAATAGGTGTCTAACTAATAGGCCATCTGACTTTCCTTGACTTTCATTTATTTTCTAATCATCATTTTATACGGTTCAACAACATTTAACAATCTGTTTTGAATTTATTTCCATATTCACCCTTTGACCTGGATAGTTACAAGGTCATTTTGGTTCGACCGGACAAATTTTAGGTACATTACCTAAGCTCAATTTAACATAGTTCTATAAACATAATTAAGTCCATTTTATTCCATCAATTAAGGCCATAATACATGCAATTTATAAATCACATTTTGCTCATTCTAGTTTAACCCTTTTATAGGATAGCTACAGGTCACTTCCTAACTTTTTACTGCCCTCATAGGCTTATAGCCATTAATTTATTTTTTTCTTCATTATGCTTATACATCCCTAGCCATAAAATTTTATGCATTTTCATTTCAACTATTTTATTATATAACTCAACTTAGCATAAGTCTTCCTCACTATCACTTTACCATTTTTTTTCATGTATTAACATATGTATATATTTATTTGTTTATAAGTCAAGCTCACCATTTTGATTCTTATGTTCATATTAATTTACCTTCACACATAAATTAGTTAATTATTCCTATAAAAGATAGTTACCATCATTTTGATTACATTATTTCCATAAATAGATGTATTTTATTAACTCTATAAGGTATAGATTAAACCCTTTTTCTAGCATTATTTTCATGTACTCATGGTAGTCTACTCCATATATATGATTGTGTTCTACTCACAATTTAGGTTTAGAACTACCCATTCTTATGCTCTAACACACACAC
>CANXYI010528000.1:0-17932 GCA_948208565.1 Hura crepitans | reverse complement strand
GCCAGAATCGTGATGTCCACTTCTATCCTTCTTCTTCTCCTTATCTTTATCTTTGCTTCGATCTTTTTCTTTATGACGGTGTTTGTGCTTCTTATGCTCCCTATCCTTTTCCTTATCTTTATCTTTGTGCTTTTTATGCTTCTTATCTTTGTCTTTCGACTCACTTTTTGATTTTGCTGCAACTGTAGGAATCCCCTTCTCCGCCTAAAGAAGATAAGGAGGAAAGTAGCAAACAATATTCATAAATTCAACCACAGTGCACTTCAGAAAAAGAAAAACTTCAATGATCTACAGAAGAAGAAATATCATATCAACAATTGCAGAATAGACACCAATCGCCTTGGATTGTTATCCAATGCAAAGTTGCATAAATAGAGTAATGGAAACTACAAGAAATTTAATGTTGGTATATTTCTTACAGGGGGCAAATCTATAGGAGTGGTTTCCTTTAGTTGGAAGGCCTCTCTCAGCACATCTAGGTCAAATGGATGTATGCGTGTATTGCTGTCTCTGGAATAGTAGGTATTTTGAATAAGCTGATCTAATTGCATGCCTTCTCCTTTCCTGATTTCTGTGTCTCCCACCACATTGTGAAGATAATGAGTGTCAGAAACTGACAAAGGAAGAGACTTCTTGCAGAAGAAATCATGGTGAGGCAACAACTTGTAATGGCTTATAAGATCAACAGCACCAGTCAGTTCTCTTGGTCCTGGAGTTTTAAACAGAAGGCACCTCATAAGTCTAAAATAAAAAAAAGCTGACGAAACACTATATACCCTCCCAAATTCTTATCTCACTTTTCCCTCTTTTTTTCTGCCCAAAGAAAGCAATGGAATACAGAACTTTTGAACAAGAATAAATATATCAGATTAATATTTTAAAACAGTTCCTCATATCTTCCAATCTTTCTTTTATATTAGGAACTACAAGGATAACAAACATAAAATAAGTCTAACAACGGGAGTACCGCACAGCTGTCCCGTGTATTCAGTGACCATTTTGTGAGAATTTCTTTTTCATGTTGGTAATATTAATATAACATCCAACTTGTATGTACATGTGCATGTCGCATTTAGGTGTCAAGTTATAAAGCAGAATTATATATATGTATGTATGTATGATGGAAAAAAAAAAGAAATTTTATTGAGCTAATCTAGGCAATACATGTCTCAAAGATTAGTATGAGAATCTGTGCAGTGATGTTCCAATCCTTTTTGTCTTCAGAGCCAGACATAATCAACAAGAAGCTTGCAATTTCACACTGGCTTTGGCTAAAAGAAAAGTACAACAATTTTGCTAGATTGAAAAAAACAAGAACTTCTGCAAAGTTTGAAAGTATGACATTTGTAAAGAATATCTAGCAATTTGATAAGGGCATAGGATTAGTGATGAAATTGGAGTTATGACAAAATATGCAAATGAGATGAACTAATAATGCGAGTTTTTTTATGCACGACAATGCATGATGGAATGCTATGACAACTGGATCTCTTAAGGACCATACATTAAGTGGTATAATGAGAGAAAAAGATGGCCAAAAAGCACAAATATTCTAGAATGAAGTGTTACCTTTTCCAAACTTCTTGGTTTCAGAATCCATAGGTCAATGTTTCATGAGAAGATCAATTGTTAACTGCAATTTCATGCATGTGCAAGATTACTCAAAAAATCATCAAATATCATATAAAATATATTCAGATAAATAAAAAATGAATTTAGAAAGAGCAGCTGACTAAGCTCTTTACAAACCTAGCACATGTAGAATATATAAACGTAACGAGACAACTGTGATTGATCCATCCTTCTGTTTTATAGAAGACAATTGTTCTTACATATCCATGGTTATCATTGAAGTTGTGTTCTATTGGAGGCTAGAATCCAGGATCCTCATAACCAATCAAAACGTGGAAAATATTTGTTCCTTAAAGAGTTATTTTTCTCGATCTGTAGATATAAATCATCTTCCACACTTCTAATTTCTTTTTCAGGGTGGAAAAGATAGAAAGCTACCAAGCTTTAGTGGTGATAAATGACAACATATTCTTAGATAAATGTTAACAACAAAGACAGAAGCCGATTACTATTAACATTTTTGTATCCCACTTTGCATTGCCCGTATTCAAGACACAATTAAAAAAATAAAAAGAGGAAACTACAAATTACCAATCGAATTATGACCTTATTAACAATTAGGCTCCCAAACTGGGAAAAGAAAATTAGGATCCCCAACTTCTATTTTCTTTTCAATTAAGGATCTCTAGTTAAAATCAAAGATTTTGTCAAATATCTTGAATTTTGTAATATTATGTTGAATTTTTAAAAATGATTAAGCTCCAATCACTTAGAAATTAATAAGCGTGTTTGCAATTTTTCATTGCATTGAGTTCTAAAAATTTTTATTATATTTTGGGTTTTGATTTTGTATTACATTTTGTTGAGTTTTTTAATAATTATTTTGTTGAATTTCTATTACAAAAACTATTCCAAAGCATGGTGCAACACGTGCAATGAACAACACATGCCATTCTCCATCCTATAAAAACAACCAACACATATCACTTACATTCATCCATGAAAAGGAGGGATGCTAAAGCATAGGTCAAGATAAGGGCTTTTTATTTGGTTTATAGTTATCCAAAGGTGAACACTAATAACCTTTATTGGTATAGATGGGCTAATCAAGATGTGTGAATTGGATATAAGATGCACTAAGTATGCTTATAGAGACTTATTTAAATTGGAATAAATTGGCCAGTGTTCTCTGATTTTTTTCTTTTGTTGTGTCATAGAACAATTTGTGAATACGATAGTATTTTTGACACCTTCAAGAACACGTGATTTAAGGGAGTTCCTGTAAGTGTGGCTTACACTTACTTTTAATTGATTGTCGAGTTTTAGGAGATCTCTTTAAAAAAATAAAAGTCCTACCATCCAAGAGTGAGTACTGCTAAAGATGAATGAATGCTAAAGATGTCAAAAATGACAAAAACTAATTTGTAAATTGGTTATGAAACCTCCATCCCAATCACTTCAAACCATTTGTCATATGCCCCACATTCTGATACCCAAGAGTCCCTAGCCATCCATTAACAAGTATCATGTCTACTCAGTTTTCGTCTAGAAAACCCACCATACCCATTTTTCTTCAAAACTTCGTAATCCGTACGCTGATTATCCTTCACAGAATTATGGCAGACGAAACTAGGTGTTGCAGTTGTCAATACTAAGTCCTATATGCTCATTCCCCTTGAGGCTTTTGTTAATCAATTAGAGCAAAAAGGCTGATATTTGACAGCTAAAAGTCAATAACGAAGGTGTGGTCATATTTATCCACCGTAAAGGCAAGATAGATAAACCTTAGCCTCTGTATATTGTACTAGCTCGTATTTACCAAATCCGGAAAGTAAAAAACGTACACAGTTTGCAGTTTGCACCATCTACTTCTCTTTCACTAAATTTCATCAAATAAACAATAGTTTACGCCATTTCAAATGATAGTCTCTTCAGCCACAAACGACATATAACAAATTCTTAAACAAACATTAGGTCAAAGCTTATGAATACCTTTGACATATATACAAGCCAATTTCTGTCTCTGAAGGAACACAGCAAAAATTGGTAAATTGAATCCCGTCTTCTTCTTCTTATTTCTCGTTCCCTTCCTCTCTTCTTCTTATTATCCGCAACTGAGTTCTCCTCAACTTTAAAGACCAATCCAGCAACCTCGGGAGAAGAGCAAGAAATTCAATCAAAGATGAATCCTTTTCCAATTACTCCACAGGAAAAGTAAACCTTGAATTGGAATGGTAAACAATGTTGGATTTATGAGTTTCGGAAAAGAAGTCAAAAATTAATGAAACTGAAGGGAGAGTGCAGAGTGTGGGCAAGTGGATTTAACAGATCAAAGAAAAGTGGAGAAGGAGAGAGTGGAGTAATGCTAATTGTGGTCCTGTAGAAGAAGGGGTAATTGTCGCACTAGGGTTTGGGAAGAGAGCGAGAGAAGAGTTCCACGCGAATTGGTAATTAATGTATTCTGGCTTTGGTCTTCCCCTGTCCCTGGACGCTGTTGCTTTTCTTTCATTATTTTATGATGAACTCCTTTTTTTTGGATAATTATTATATTGTATTATATATTTCTTTAATTATTTTATAACTTTTTTTTAAAAAAAAAAAATCATTTCATAACTTCATTTTATTTTATTAAATTATGTTCGTATATTACACATTATATATATATATATATATATATATATATATATATATATATATATTAATTTAACATACTTTAATAAAAATAAAATATTTTTTAAAGTAAAAAATAATTAAATAAAAAATAGTAAAAAAATTATTAGCTTATTTTAATGAGTCATGTTATATATCATATTTCACTTTTTCTTAACACATGTATAAATAATATTAAAATTTTAAGGAACTAATTTAAAAGAAATAGACTTGATAATTATTAATTGAATCATAAGTTATTAATAAAAATTAAAATTATCTTTTTAATAAATTGGAAAAACGATAAAAAAAAATTTGTTACAATTTTTAAAAAAATTTTCTTATTCTCATCCATATACCGTATAGATATGTTAAGTGTTGATATTTAACATAATTCTAAAAAATAAAGGTTATAATTCACTCTAAAAGTCTTTTTCATATAAAAATTAAAAAAAATTGCAAATAACAAAATATAAAATTATTATTATGTAAAAAATTCTTTCTCATAGCTGTCACTCCCGGGGCCCGTGGCGATTTTTTTTATTTGTTTGTAATTATATATTTAGATATAATTTGAGGGTAAGAGTCCCATTAATTCGGATAAGTGTGATTGAACACTAATTATAATTTATATTTAAATGAATTTGGAGTTATTTTTTGTATGAAAAAGGTATTAGACACACTATGTCATTTTATAATATTTTGTTTAGAGTGAGAATATTCTTTATTTTATTTTATTATGCTTTTTATTATATTGACCGAAATAAAAATGTAATATATTATTAAAAATTTTAGTTATAGAATAATTTATAAAAGGTGTGTTTTATTTATGATTTCAAAGAATCATTTATTTAATTATATTAATTATATCAAGTGTAATTATAGATTATAGATTAGATTTAATGGTGAAGCATTGACACATATAATTTTGTAAAATGTCTTTCGTTATTATTAAAACCAAACATCAGCAAAATTTATATTTATGACCTCTCTTTTTAGTTTTTAATCAAATTAATTTAATAATTATAATGTCAAGTTACAATTTCTTAAAAATTACATTTTGGATTTTTTTGAGAAAGGGAATATTGTTGAGACCAATTTCACAGTAACTCCTATTTATTTAATTACTTCAAAATAAATTTAATTTCTTTCAATTAAATTTTTATTAAAAATAAATAATCATTATGCAAAATTTACTCATTTACGATTTTCATTTTCAAGATTTATACATTAATTTAAATATTAAAAAATTAAAAGAATTGAAGCATCAAAATTCTATAATTTATTGTTATATATTCTAAATTTATAATACTAAAAATTTCAAATTTTTTATTTGGATTGACATTTTATAATTATCTGCTGAATCATTCTTCACATTCAAAAATTATTTAAAAAAAAGACATAATAAATTAATATTTAATTCATAATTGTGTCTAATGTATATGCATCTTAAAGATTCTTCAAACAATTAAATTTGCTTATTAGTAAGATTTTTATTTCTTATTTAATCATCATTCAATATTATTAACTTACATTTTTCCTATTTTCAATTTATATTTTGTGACTCGATAAACTTATTCTTTAAAATTATTTAAAGGTCTTAAGTAATATAAAGAATGATGTTTTAGTGAAATTGAATTTCTTAAAAATTGACTTTTCATCATTTCTTGATGAACTTAATTGGAATAAAATTTGATGAGGACTTAAATGGAAATATTTGGATAAATAAAGTTGGAAGAAAGGTGAATAACTATCCTAATTTAAATTTTAAAACCTTTCTCCTCATTTGAAATTGATCCTTCTCCCCCTTTTCAGGATATTCTTGATGTTTATTGGAGTGGGACTATTTAGTCTTTTCGTCATTTAAACTCTAGGTATAAAAGCCTACTTTCTTCTCCCTCCTCGGACAAATCTTTCCGCCGATTTTCTCGTTATTTGTTTCTTCTTTTTCTTTACTCAGTTGACATCCCACCATCTTTTCTCTTTTCTTTCTTTCTTTCTTTTTTCTTGCTTTGGACCAGCCAACCTTCTCAGTTCTTCCATTTTTCCGGTGCTGTCACTCATCTTCTTCTTCTTCTTCAAAAGACTCATGTCTCTTCCATATCTTCTTCCTTTCACTTTCCTTTTTGTCAAACCAACCCCTTCACCAATCATTTGTCCCTATTTTTGCCTCAATAGGAAGATCTTTGCTTTAGAAGGTGGGTTCAAAGTTATTCGAAGCATTAATCTTGTAAGTTTTTCTTCTCTTACTAATTTTTTTTATTCTCTGTTTTCTCTCATCTGCTGACCTCTAATTTGAATATGTGTTTTTTTTTTGTGAGATCTTTTGAGGTATTTTCCAAAAATGTTGATGATGACTCAAAAGGACATTCTGCGTGCAGATGATTTAGACTTGTTTGAGGGCATTCTTCCGCTGTCGTATTGGGTAAATCCTTTTTCCTTTCTTCGTTTATTTTTCTAATGACTGGGTGATTGATTTCTGAATTTTCATTTTCCTTTTTCTTTGAATGGGTTAGTGGTAGAAAGTTTTCCTAATTGAGTCTCTTGATTACTAATCTAAACATGCATGTTTTCATTTTTTTTGAAATTTATCTTAAGTTAATTTTGGGAGGTTTATATATTTATAGCTTAAGAATGTATGATTTGCGGCAAAAGGTTTACTTGGATTTCACTTATTGTCGTATTCACTGGATAATGCTTCTGCTCATTTAAATCCATTCGATTTTTTTTTTTGTTGTTGTTTGTTCCTAATATGCAAAAAATGTAAAGTTTTGGGTTGAAATTTAAGGATAATTATTCCTATGTCTTTATTTTAAATTTGGTTAAAATTTTAGTCAATACTTATCTACTTGTTGAAAGAATTCTTGATTGATTAAATATGAGTATTTTTTGGTTGGTGATCTTATATGCACTAACTTGATATGGTGCTTTTTTTTTACACTTGAGTCTGACTTTGTTTGCAAGATAATTTAAATGTTAGTTTTGTTGTAACTTTAAGATTTTTGTTGAACTTATTTGGTATGTTATGGCTTCTTTTTTCAAGATTGCTTCCTTTCTTTATCTTTTATATAGATATATCCTTCTTTACCTACTTATCTTCTCGATGATTCTAAGGTATAGAACTTTAGTATTATTTTAAAAAATTCTTATTTCGTATATTTAAAGGAGGATTTATGATTTTTCCCTAATCTTTTGCTCCTCTATCTACTTGATATGTTGTTTGGAATTTGTTGGCTTAAATTGTCACTAGCTTGATTGAATGCTTTATACATACGAGTTTATTGTTGCAAATTACTAAGATATGAGTTGTTACTGTGATTTTTAGCTAGTTCATCATATTTGCTCTCATTTTAACTCTTGACTCGTTCATTTGAGTTTTTTATTCTTACTAAGGTTCCTTTTAGTTACTTATATCTCTTGTATTTGATTATTGTTTACAAGTTAAATACACTGACTTCTACATCTTATTGCATGCAAATCTCATTTGATTTAACTTTTGTCCTTGATTTTTATTGGAGATCCATATATATAAAAAAATATTCTTCTAATCTTTTCTCTCACCTAAGATAGATCTAATCGGGTAGGGTTATTTACATCTTTGAAGATTTATTTGCCTGTTATTCTTGTATTTTTCTGTTTTAATCCTTCTCTCTTTTTATTATTAAATGATTACGCTGTGAAATTTAAATAGATGAGGAGCAACCAGGCGGAGAAAGAAAATCATGGAAACTAATACGTTTTGAAAATTTGTCTTGAGAATAAGTTAAGTTATTTTCTAATACTTCTTATTTTTTTTATTTTTTTTTAGTATTGGTTCTTCTTGCTCTTATTGATGCCTTATGTTTTGCTCCATTTGGTTGTTCTTTTGGCTATATTTGACCTATTGTTTATTCGATCATTCCAGTTTGCCTCTTATTTGGATCGGTATGGGTTAATTTTGGTTTAGTAAAGGAATTTCTTTTTATATATTTTTTATTTTGTTAGTTTAGATGAGATAAATGAGGAAATTTGGAATCCTATAGAAGAAGAGTCAAAACTTCGTTATCTACTTTTCTCGATTTCATTAAGGCGGACTATTGCTTCTTCTAGTTATTTATTTTTTGGTCATTCGAATGTTTAATTCTTGTGTTTGTTATGAGTTTAAAGTGATGGAATGCTTTCTTTCTGCTTCATATCCTTAAAACTTTCTTTTAAATACCCAGAGATGTCAACTCTATGAATTTTCTAGGTTTATTTTCCTTTACTATGCTATCTGTTTGTCTGTAAGTTTCTTACTATTTCAGCTTGTTCTTTTTATATGTGTGCTCTCTTTTTTTTTTTTTGCTCTATTTTTTCTTTTTCTGTTGCTGTCTCGGTATTTATAGATTTAGGACAATGGCATTTTTGTAAATTTTATAAACAGTAAAATTACTGTCCATTTACTATTCATTGAAAGATATTTTTTATGTTTAATTTTTTCAAGTGAGCTGAGTTGGGCTTGAACTGTTGGTCAGTTGGAGTGATTTAGACATGGATCTGGATAGTGGCTTAATTCTTTTTTTTTTCTTTTTTTTTTGTGAAGTTTTTTATAATTTGTAATTTATATTTTTTTATAATTATATTATATTATGTTTTTTTGTATTTTGTATAAAATTTATTATTTTATATTTTTAATTTATTAGGATTAAATTTAATTAGCATTATTTTTGTTATTACTTTTATACTATCTTAATTTAGATAGTTGTGTTTTATTATTATTTTTTTATTTTGATTTCATTTTACTTTAAATGGTAATTTAATTAGACATTTTAATTATCAAACAAATAAGAATACTAATAATAATTTAGCATTCAAATAATAATAAATAATATCCTTTCAAATGCTAATAATTTCCTTTTGCTAATAATGACAGTAATGAAACATAATTATTCATGACAATAATAGTAATAATTAGAATAATAATAGTAATGATAATATTTTATAAATTATAAAATAAGTGATAATAATTATCTTTTTTTAATATAAGCAAGTAATAGTAAAAGTTATTTTATAAAATGACTTAAATATTTAATTTATATTATAATTAAATATTATTTATTTAATCAGATAAAAATAGATTTCTACCGCTACCCTTTTTTTGCGTACTCGTAATATAAATAAGAGTATGCAAAAATTATAGATGACCATTTTAGTTGGCGTCTTATTAATTAATTAATTGTAGTTTTATTTTTATATTTTTATGTTCATTTTTTTTTATCTTTTTATTTACAGTTCTAAATCTGAACCTTTCTGTGAGTGGTTTATATTTAGAGTTATGTATTTTTCAAAATAGTGAACTTCCTACAAGTGAACACAATTCAAGGAATCAACGCATTTTTAAAATTAGAATATTTTTACGAGTGATTTTATTTTTAATGTTCAAAATCGTAACCTTTTTGCGAGTGATAATGATTTTAAGATTTTAAACATCTCCCAAAATCATGAACTTTATATGGGTGATTATAATTTGGGATTTTGATGCCTTTTGAAATCAGAACTTTCTTGCAAGTAGTTTTGATTTCAATAATTTGCGTTTTCCAATCATAATTTGGTATTTTGATATCTATTGGAATCAGACCCTTTTTATGAGTGGTTTTAGTTTCAATAATTTGCTTTTTCTAAGATAGTGAACTTTTTATGAGTGAACACAATTCGAGGAATCAAAGCATTTTTAAAATCAGAATCTTTTTACGAGTGATTCTAATTTTAATGTTCAAATTGTAACCTTCTTATGAGTGGTGGCGATTTTAAGATTTTAAACATCTCCCAAAATTTTGAACTTTTTACAGATGATCATAATTTGAAATTTTGACGTCTTTTAAAATCAAAATCTTCTAATGAGTGGTTTTGATTTTAATAATTTGCGTTTTTCAAGAGAGTGAACTTTTTACGGGTGAACACAATTCAATACATTATCGCATTTTTAAAAATTAGAATCTTTTAATGAGTGATTCTAATTTTAATGTTCAAAATCGTAACCTTCTTATAAGTGATGATAATTTTAAGATTTTTGGCATCTCTTAAAATCATGAACTTTTTATGGGTGATCATAATTTAGGATTTTGACATCTATTGGAATCAGAACTTTTCTACGAGTAGTTTTGATTTCAATAATTTGCTTTTTTCAAGATAATGAACTTCCTATGAGTGAACACAATTCGAGGAATCAAAGCACTTTTAAAATCAGAATTTTCTTATAAGTGTTTCTAATTTTAATGTTTGAAATACCGGTGATTAAGATCGGGCTATAACATGGTGAACTGGTGACTATGATCGGGCTATATCTTGGTGAATTTTTTTAAAACTTTCAGATATCTTTTAAGAAGATTTATAAAGTCTTTTTGAAATTTACTTATTAAATTTGAGATGGATTTTGAAACTCAGATTGTGATAAATGTGAAGAGTTAACGGTTTTTCATAAAGTTTTGAGAAACTCGTGGTTTTTGAAATTTAATTTGCTAGAGTTAATTTCTTTGAGCCATGTTATTCTATTTGATTTTAGAATGTTCTTTCCTTTTATTTAGGAAAAAAATCTTCTGTTGCTAATATTTTTTTTCTTTTAATTTTCTTGAAAGCGATAAGGCTTTTAGTATTCTAATTTTGTTCCTAGTTTTTCCTTGATTAGATCACATTATTTACTTTTGAACTACTTAAATGGGGGTAAATATACTCTCTTTCCTTCTACATGATTTGAAAAACAAGTCATTTTAATTGAGATTGATCTTTAGAACATTTATCTCAAGAAAAATGTTTTAATGTTCTTGATTACAAAAGTATATTAATGTTGACAACCTTTTTCTTGATAAGCGAGCCATAGCTGACTACCTGGCTCTTGTGAATTCTTGATAATGTCTTCGATCTTGCCTTAGGATATTTATATGTTAAATTCTTGATGAAATTATCATGTTTGAATATTTCTTAATAATCAATTCATTTTTCTTGGATTCTTGATGATGTTAGTATATCATAACTTACTACTTTCTTTTATATGCTTTATGAGTTCCATAATTCTTATTGAAATCTCGTTATATTTCCTGCATTGATTTGGTCACTTAAAGCTCATGAGTTTTTTTATTTGATAGATTTATTTTATCATATCTTATAATGATAAACTCTTAGGAGATTTGAATTCTTTTAGCGCAACAAATGATTTTATATATTTTTGAAATTCTAGTTTTGTAATCTTGATTTTTAAAAGGAATTTTCATGAAAATTTATCAATATTGACAACCTTTTAGGTATTAAAGTAAATTATGCTTCATTATTTTAGTGATGGGAAATTATGACTTATTAAAATCTTTTTTTAATTCTTAAATTTTAGATGGAAGTAAATCCTAACTAACTACCTTTGGTTAATTTTAGTGTTGACTAAATCTTTTTACTTGCTTATTTTGATATAAAAATATTCATTTGAGTATATCATTTTTATGCATAACTCCTTCTTTATCTGTTCGGTGAAAATGGTCGGCTTACCTTTTATATCACTAATAAAGTGTGAATGATGACATAATAAAGGTGAGATAATAAATCAAGCTTAAAATTTATGAAAATTTGTTCGTGCAAAGAACGGAATGTAATAGGAAAAATTTTATGAATTCTTAAAAAAAAAATCTAAGTAAGATGAAAAGATTCATGACAGTGAATGGGTTACACGAAAGAAGAAAAGACATGATGTTCTAATAATGGCCTTATATTATGATTGATTTATTCAAGCTAATTTTTGAGAATTTTTTTTATAATACTTTACACGCTTTCCTATATAAAGTTTTTCATCTTTATCTTAAAGGTGATAACTTTCTTTTTTTAATATTTCAACCCTGTTCTTGCATCCTTTACTACTTTTATCTATGTTAAGGACTTCATATGCTACTCATAATCATGATTTACTACAAGCCTTGATTTGCAACATCAATAGAAGAATATTTCAAAGAAGAGATTTTGATAACCAATATGACAAGTATGGTTATTTGTTGAGGTTAATCATAAATAATTTTAATTGGCCAAAGGCGTGGTATCCTCGAAATTGGAGTTATAAGGATTCTTATACAACATTTTTGTCTTTTGTTTGAATATACTGATGTTTTTCTTTCTTTTTTCAACTAGTATTAAAACAATTATAAGAAAAGTGGAAATCATGCTTAATCAGTTGTGAATGGCGAAATTACTATCAATAAGGTCCTTTGTGATAGAACTTATTAAACACTTGGTTGCAAAATGTGGATTTTATGTTATTTTTGAATTTTAATTTGTAATCTTGATTTTTAAAGGAATTTTTATGAAAGTTTATCAAGAGTGACAACCTTTCCATTATTAAAGTAAATTATGGTGGATTATTTTCCTTGTTGGAGACTTGTTTTTACTAAATCTTGAGAATATTATTGATTCTTGCAGGTTTTGAAGGGAAGTAAATCTTACTTGACTACTTCTTCGTTTAGAAGAGTTATTTTAGCACTTTTAATAAATCATGATTAACTTCTTTTGGCTAATTTTGATATCACTAAAGTTTCTTTTCATTTAATTTTTCTAAAAGGATAAAGTTAAAAAAATAAAATAAATGCAATTTTTAATTTGATAAAACTATTTTGTATGTAATGATAAAACTATTTTTTTTTATTTGTCCACTAAAATGGTAAACTTGCCTTTTGTATTAGTTGTTGAAATCAAGCCATGAAGGATGTAATGACATAATAAAAAAATCTTGATGAAATCCTGTTTTAATGCAGTGGTTTTGATAAATTAGAATTAATGTGGAGTAATGCATAGAGTGCTTTAAACTATTGGTATTTTGCAAAGAAAACTCCCTACTTAAACTAAGCTTGACATAATTGACCAAATTTCTAAAAAGGATAATTAATGGATATTCATGAACGATATAATTTCATTCCATCTGACTCATTCTTAGAGATCGTTTGGACCTTGATCCTTGTATCTTATAATCTTCATGAAGACCTTTTCAATTGTCTTGATTTTTACTTTATAGAATTGCCCTTTCTTGTGATCATTAGCCCTGATTTGCCCCCTGCATGGTATTTGTCCTTTTTGCTTTTGTCTCTTGGTTATTTCTTTTTATGAAATAAGCTTTCAAATCTGTAGCAAAGTAAACCTTGACAATTCCTTGAACTAAAGAGAAAGCTTTTCCTTGTCAATGGCTATACTCAGTCCTTTTAATTTTTCAAAATTGATTCCTCTTACTGTCTGAACTTTCAACTTTTAAAAGTGTTCTTGCATTTTTGGGTTTTTGCCATGCTATTTAGCAAGAACAGTCGCTTTTTTTTTTTAAAAAAAATCTTAACCATGTAAGCTTTTTAATGATCTAAGCACTTGTAGTTCTATTTTTTTCTAATTTCATTCTCATTCATTGCTATTGCCATTGTGAAATCTCCACACATTTTACATTATCTTTTAAGTTTCAAGCGTCCCTTTCTTATAAGTCCTTGAACCACTCTCTGTATAAGACTAACTAATTAAATAAAGATTTTGTTACCACCAGAATTGAAGCTAACCAAGTTTCCAGCACAATGTCGTTCTACTTATAAAAAATGTAAGAAACTTGTACTACTTAACCAATATTGACATGTTTTCTTCTAAAATAGAATTTCAATTGAAGTTTTTGAAGTATACCAATTATTTTATTTGTTTTGATTTTGAAAAATATATAATATCCCTCTTGTTGACAAGTTTAGTGTTCAAATGTCATATTTATATGTAAGAATGGACAATCTCATATGCTTCAATGACTATCTATCATCGATCATATTTTGGATTGAGGTATAGTTTGAAGAAATGGTTTCAATGGCCAATGTCGAACTCTATTATAAATGGTTTCAATCGTCGAAAGCATAATAACCTCAAAATTGACGGAGTAATTTCATGGACCAAAATAAATGCTTGTTACTTTCACTTTAATTATACTTGATTGTATATTCGTCCTATTTACTGAAGGCCTAATAGGTTCATATTTGAGATTTGACATATACTGATCCCTAACATAAACGTTATCATTATCATTTGTAACCTTGTACATTCACAAATATCTATTATTGCTCTTTAATCTATCTCTTTTAGAAATAACTTATCATGCAGCAAAAAAAATTTGATAATTTAATTTATGTAAAAAAAGTTGCTGCAAAAAGTATAGTGTAGAAAGGTTTTAATGGCAATTTGGATAGTTTAATGTGTACAAAAGAAAGGATACATATAAAGGTATATAAGAGACATTTGATAGGATTTGAGTATAAAGGTTTTGGGTTGATGTTCTTTAAGTTTTATAGGTTATTTAAAGAAACACATCTGTTTAGAAAAACATGTTCAGTGATAACAATAACAATTTTAAGATATCTTAACAATCATAAGAATATATCAAATTGTGTTACCTTTTTTCTCTAAACATCCTCTGAATTATATCTTGCTGGAATACCTCCAGACATTTAAATTTTCCTTAGATTTGCAGTTTTTATTTTATCCTTTACCATGGTTGGTCCTGTCATGCTTTATCATTTCGGGAAATGAATTTTGACCTAAAACTTTCAATTCCTTTTGAAAATTTCCTTTCTTTTTGGAAAACCTTAAATCCCAAAACCAATTTTGAACACTTGTTTCTTATTTTACTATGTTTAGATATCCTTAGTCAAAGATAAACAAGCTTTAACTCCTTATTTCCTAAGCACTTGATGATTAGTCTATAATTTGCCTATCTCATCTGGTCATGGCACTCATGTTAACCAAAATCCTTATATCTGTTCATCATTTTGTATGCATTCTCTTCAATAACCATCCCTTACTTTCTTTACAGACTTTAAAGTTTATCTTTTTTTTATTTTTTCTTTTTTTTTTCAAGAGAAGTATCACATTGTTCATTCAAACTTCTTACTCATAACTTTGATAACTTACTCTTTTAGCATAAAATTCTCTTCATACTTTGAAAAACTGTATGATTTGATTTTTTTCTGATAGTGCTTCAATAATATCCTTGTTATTAGCCATTCCTTTGGGATTTTCTTACTAACTATTTTCTCTTAATTTCCTAATTTTGCATCGGCTCATTCTTTTCATTGATTGGCCTTGCAGGGTTCACTTTTTTTATCTATTCAGGGGGTATTTTTATGAATAAGGTTAACCAAAGAAAGAATGAAGAATAGGATGGAACTTTTGATGATAAGTCTTTATACTTTGCCTATCAATTTCTTTTTTTTGGAAGATAGGCTATTTTCATGAATTTTTTCTTTTTTCCTTCTTTCTTTTAGATTCAAGGAAGATATGTTATTTCTTTTCCTTTTTTTTGAAACATTCTTTCTTCCCTTTTTCGTGAACAGGAAGTGGTAAATTTGATCTTCTTTATTTGGGCGCTTGATCATTAATCAAATTTGGTTATCCTTACGTTTCTCTTTTCTATTTTCAAGGATATTTGTCGTACCTTATTAGAAAAAATCAATTGTTGTGTCATCTAACCAAGTTCAAAAGTCATAAACCATTTCTTGACTAGTTTGTCTTCCTTGTATGCATGTATGTGAACTAAGCTTATACTTCTCTCTTTTTCTTTCTTATATGTGCTAACTTCTACCTATCATGCTTTCTTTGAGGGTTTGTTACACCACTGGGCAACCTGACTCTTATGGGATCCATGAGGATTTTCCAGCCATTTTCATTTTTTTTTTCATTTCTTCTTGCTACTGCCTTTAGATAATGACCAGTTTTTTTTTATAGTTCTTAATCTCGAATTATCTTATGAGCATTCCTTAAATCCCTAGCCCCATTTCATAAACTATGCAGCAGTTGAGAATTTAAGAGATATTTCAAACTCAATGCCATATAACACGTTATTATTTCTAGCTGCTTTATGTAAACTTTTCTTCAAGATTGAGCAAATATCTTGAGTTTGGTAAATCTTTATTTTCATGATTATAACCTTAAGTGACATCATCATATGTATTGAATCTTTTTATTAAGGGCTGTTACTGGTTCTTATGAGTAGATGATTATCCTCCTTCTCTTTTACTACTACTGCTGCTGTTGCTGCTACTACTACTATTGTAATTATTATTATTATTATTATTTTTGAACATATATATGGTATGTAGAATAATATAGTGTAAAATGGAAATACATTATAGTCTAAGATAGGTGTGTTTAAGCAAATGGCATGATGGTAGGAAAAAACATATATGTCATTAACTTAACCAGAATTCTTATAACATGATATAAAACCCATTACAACTATTTCTTTTGGATATTAGGCATAACCCAAAGGAATTACACTAATGAGTTATTTATAAAAAAAGAATAACTAAACAACAACAATACTAAATTCTAGAAAGTTATAACTTCCAAATCTTTGGATGTCATTTGCTAATCTTATCCATCAGTAGCTTTTTGATTGGAATTGATGGGCTTGTATCAAATTTTAGCCATCTTGCCTCTATAAGGTTTTTGACCTTTCTTTTAAATGCTATGCAGCTTTCGATGGTATGTCTTACTACTTAAGCGTGAAATTCACATTTAACATTTATATTGTACCATGGAGGATTTAGAGGGCATATTGGTGATGGAGAAATTAAGCCATTTTTCATTAGCAAGGGGAATAATTTAGCACAAGGCATTGGGATTAAATCTGACTATTTTATTATCCTTTTTCTCTTTATTAGCTTGACTATCTAAGTCTTTTGAGCCACTAGATTGTTTAGGAAAGTCATCTTGTGAATTTAACCTTTGCCATATGGCTGGTGAGGATAGGTAAGGCATTCCAAACTTTTTAGAAATAAATTCTTTAGTAATATTATTTTGAGGATAATCTTTGGTAAGAGACTGTGTAGCTTGAGTTGGAATTAGAGATGAACCCTTTTTCTTTAGTTCTAATATTTCTATTAGTTGCTTTTTGATGTCCTCAATTTCTTATAGGATTTTCTCGTAGACCTTTTCCATTGACTCAAATCTTGAATGTATCACAGAAAGTTCAACCAAATGTGATAGCTATTTTGGTCATAAGTCTATACCTATGGCCTTTAATGTAACTTTGTTTTCTATGAGAAAAATCTTATCTGGGTCTACCAAGAACAGTTCAAATGAGAAAAATAGGCATGTTTGTCTAGTATATAAAAATTATCCTTTTAATGATTCTTATTTTATTTAAAAAAATGGATGATTTTCTTTTTTTGAAATATATGAATTTAATGCAAGCCAATTTAAAACATATAAATTAGTCATAAATACTTGAAACACAAAGAAAAATTCTATAATACTCAATATAGAAAATTTATAATAAAATTGCTAAGTATATTATATTGCATTTTTATATTGTGGTAATAAAAGAAATTACTTGTATGCCATTTAGATGACTAATGTGTTATAATTTCATAAAATTTCTTAAGTATAGAGATGGTAGTTTAGATATTTAGAATTAATAAAAATTGGACATATGTTATTTTGAGTAATTCATGATTTTCTCGATATCTTTATTTATTATTGTTGTTTTATCAAGGATTTTTAGATTTAATTTTAAGATTAAGCCTGTGCAAAACCGAATCGAAAATCGAAAATTTGACAATTTGGTCTATTCGGTTCGGTTTTTTCGATTCTTGATTTTTTCAATTCGGTTTTTAGGTAATTTCGATTTAATTGGTTCGGTTCGATTCTTAGAGGGCAAAAATCGAAAGAACCGAATTGATCGAACTTATTAAAATAATGTCCTTTTAATACT
>CANXYI010527954.1:0-19113 GCA_948208565.1 Hura crepitans | reverse complement strand
AATCACGAGCAAAGGCCCAACGCCCCGCTACGTCACGAGAAATTTTTTTATTCAAACGTTGAAAAATAATAATTAATTATTTGATTGATTGAAATGATTTAATATTTAAATTTTATAAATAAATAAATATTAAAACGACTTGACTTAAATTAAATTTTAAATTTTCAATGGAAAATTAACTTAAAAAATAATAATATTCAAATAAAGTTGACTGCTGACGATAAAAGGGCTGTTATCAATTCATCTATCAACTTCTACCATTATGAAAGCTATTTTGGAAATAAAATTGGTTAGTCCTTTTCTTTCTGGTTTCTTATGGTTTATAAAATTTATGTTTTTTTTTTCTTTTTAATTCAGGTAGTTTTTAAATCCAATTAGCTCAAATTGCATAAAATTGGATGAAATCTTTTAAATAACAAATATATCATAGATTTGAATTAATATTAATTTTCCAATATGGTGTCATTTTACCTTTTTAATTTTTATACCTTTAACCAAAAAAAAGGCTTCATTACTCAATATGGACATGTTCGTGACATGTAAACTCAAAAATAATTCAAAATTTAGAAAATTGAGGGAGAAAAAAACATGTTAATTAAATAGAGAATTCAACAATCATTTGGTGAAGAAAAAAAAAATAAAACCGAACAAACAGTTTTCTATTTGATTATTTGGGAATAAATTTAGACATTCTCCAAGAGAAAATCAGTAACTGAGAAGAAAGCAAAACATGCGAAGCATAGAAGACGACATCCGCAACCACAACCTCTCAAGAAATGCACGCTGTCATGCATCATTGGCCCATATCATATGGACTTAAAAAAATATATAATTATTATAAAATAAATAAATAAATATAAATTTTGTCCTTTCATCCGGTTGGTCATCATTATTCATAACACCAAATGACGACTTGACCATCATTAAGTGCGCCTTTTCCTCGACGTGGGTCAACTTCCTTTAAATTATTTTGTTTGTTTAATTGACAATCCAACCTAATTACATAGTTTATATATATATAAAAGGAAAAATTGATTTACCCCGGATGGTTGTCTCGAAATATTTTATTTTATTATTTAAATTATAATTAAAATAAAAGTATTTTATAGTTATTAAAATAGTATTTAAATATTCTTATTAGTATTAGAGGATAGTGAAGTTTTAATATTATTTTTAACAAATGATATGAATATTTTTACACTAATTTCAATAATTATAAAAATATTTTACTATCATTTTAAATAAATATATGAATATTGTTACTCTAAAAATAAATTGAGATACAAAATAAAGCTCAAAAATAAATATTAAAAGTAAAATAATACATTTTTCTTACATAAAAAGAACAAAGATCATTTTAATTTCTTATAAAAAAAATTATTGATTATTTTTTAAATATGAATTAACGAGCTTAGGATTCGAATAATAGAGTGTCGGCTAAAATGTCTCTACAGGGGTCATTAATCGCTAATTACATAATTTATTCATGTGGTTAATTGAGTTAATTAGAGTCATAATTGGAAGTTTTAGGTTTTAATTAACTTTTTTTCTGAATTTGTTAATAGCATTACTACATGCTTTAGAGATTGATTATTGATTAATTCCCACCTAATCCTTTTTAATGTATATATGCATGGCGTAAGGGACCTACATGCAATATAATTAATTAACTTTTGGCGTCCTTTATTACATCGTCTCAGAAGAAACCTCTACAATTTTTCCATTAAAAGAAATCAATAATTTTACATAAATAAAGGTAGTAGTAAAGAAGAACAAATCGTAAAAAGCAATCATATTGAAAGCTGTCATCCATGAATCTGAATACTACCATTATCTTCTCTCTAATTCCACTGTTTCTACTTAAAATAATAATAATAATAAAAAGACATGTTTTCGCAATGTCCCTACATTTTTTTATTTTTAGAGTTTCGGCCATAACTTATTATTTCATGTTTTATCATTAATTTCATTAAAAATAAAATAAGCAAAAAAAATTATTTCTATTTGTTTCGTTATTTACACGAAATGATTAGTAATAAAAGGATGCCTCAAACTTTTATTTCTTAAAATTTTTAAATTTATAAAAGCGAAGGGTGAAAATGAAAAACAAAAAAAAAAGATTGGGGTAGTATATTGGACTGAGGAAGTACTGGAAATTTCAAATTTGTTGGTAATAATGGTAGCGACGAGAAACAAGTGAAGCGCAGATTGCGCTTATTATTTGAGATCACGACAATCAACCTACGCATTGCCGCCTGCTATGCCCTGCCACCCTGTTTTTCTGTCTTTCTTTCTTTTTTTTAATACATAATACATGTTATTACTATTTTGACCGCCGCGTGGCATTAATTCGTCACATCTTCCGATCTCCGACATCAAATTCCCCTTCTGCCACCGCAAACTGCGCAGATTACTAATCGTCCGAAATGTCGGATTTACCCCTTTGTTCCATGTGCTTCTGTTGCACTTTTCGCAGTGTCGTTTTATCCAATGCGTTTTCGGGTTTTCAATATTTATCCTTGTTTTCCGAATTTTGAAATGTAATCTTATTTCACGTGCTTGGGGGCCGAATTTAATACGTCTAGCTTTGCAAATCCAAGTGCTGACGCTAGCATTAGAACGTATCACAACCGTTAATCCGTTTGAGAGGCGATGATGTCGTTCGAAAGAGAGAGTAACGCCGTCAAATCAGTCGATGATAGATGGATATCTCAGAATTATCCTCTTCGGTAAAGTGAAGTGCTTCGCTGGTTTGGTTTGAACGAGGCTGTCAGTCTTTTAGTAGGTAATGGCGGTAATTATTTACCCACCATCTTCTGTTTATAACTATTTATAAAACCTTTGCTAGATTAACTGTTAAAATTTCTGTTTAATTTTTAAAATCACTATTACATACATTTGCATTATATTTAAAATTTTATAAACTAAATTTATCAAAATAATTAATTAAAATAATAATTTTTATTTATTACAATAAATAAATATAAAATAAACGAAAGTATTCAATATTTTTTTATTATAAAAGTACGTACCTTGAATATTAATAAGTAAAATTTTTAACTGTTAATTTTTATTTGTCGGTGGAAGATAACGGGTGGAGGATAATTTAGACAATCCATATCCAGTTTAATTCTCCACGTCCCATAATATGTTTACACGCTTTCATGAGCGCGTGTGGTTCAACTAATTCGTCTTGACTCCCATGTCTGAACTCACCCGCTTGTTTGTTTCGAGTGGGAAAATTGAATAATTGGTTGATGGATTCAGCAATGCCTGATTAATTTTTAAATTTAATTAAATGATTGAATTTTTCTTTTTGTATTATAATTGAGCTAATTTGCTGGCAGCCGAATGATTCCTCCCTTTAAAGTAAAATAATTTTCAAATTTTCTTTACTTTTGAAAAAAAATATTATATGATCGAATTTATTAATTTATATTCATCTTGAGATCACAATTATAACAACCATTTAACGCAAATTGTCTAATGCCGCTGAATTGGTGAACTTCTTATAAAACCACAACAATCAATAAGGAAAAATAAATTCTACTCTCCCATTTTTTCTTTATAATTTTTTTGATAAAATATATTACCGGTTAAATAAGTTATTTATAAGTAAGAAAAAAAAAAGCGTAGATATGAAAAAAGAGAGAGCAAAATACATATTGCAATATGCCATTATCTTAATTTTAGAAATTTTGATAAAATTTTAGTTAGTCATGGATAATCATAATTCATATACATCATGTTTAATAAAGCTTTCTAAATATTTGAGCAGTATGTGCCTTTTTATTTTAAAAAAAATACTTAAATTTTAATGCTCTCAACAAAAAGAAAAAAAATCAGTATATCTGTATCATATTCATATACAATAAATGGACAAATAAATAAATATAAAAATATACAAAAAAAAAAGTTGATCAATTAATAAAATATTCTTTCTATATATTGTATATTATAATTTTATTATTGAATTTAAATTTTTTAAAATGTGATTATCATAATTAAATTTAAAATAATATAAATTTAATAATAAATATTATAATATAAAATATATCAAGGCACATCTCATGAACAGAAGAAACCTCCAAATCACATAAATTTAAGAAAATTGGATTGACTTTTTACCCAATTGGATTCCCACTGGATAATCCTCCCTCACTCGTATTATTTAGGCTCATATTAAATAACTGCACTCTCTTTCATCACGCGTGCGATAGCAATCCAAAAAAAAAGAATAGCCGTTTTCTAGTTTCAAATTAACGGCACTAACAGTAACAGGTGACCTGGTCCTAACCCTCTGTTACGCATACGAGACATCCATGGATTTTTCATGAAAACAACCATCTCTCTTAAAAACCGAATTAATATTAGGAGTAATAATTGAAAAAAAAGAAACAGAGATACCCTTTTTATGTTATCCGTACGCGCTTCCGTTTGTTACTAAAAAGATAAATTAAAGGTAAATGTAAAATCCATTGTCGGAGCTGAATCTTCATTGACGATGAATCGGAAGTTTGAAAACAGAAAAAAAAAAGAAAGAAAAGAAGTCTATGTTTTAATTTTCTTTTCGTTGATATTGACGTTAGAACATAGTGTTGAACCTGGGAAGAGATCAATACGATTATAAATTTTTATTTTTTCTCTCATAAACAAATTTAAAAATTTGATTCCTGTAATTGAGAATCAAATACTATCAAAGACGTGTTGAGCTGTTACCATCTCTTTCCTAAATCTCTCTGTATGCCTCACACACACACTCTCACACACACTCTATAACTTATTACGTTCCCTTATTGCAAGCTGTAATTGAATGAGAGCTTTTCTGAACTTATCTCTCTGCTCATACAGCGCTTCCTGTTTCTCTCTCTTCTCTATCTAACATTTTTGGGTTTTATTTAATTTTATTCTCAAGCGAAAAGAATAGATCTCTCTCGTGTAAGTTGTCTAGAGACGCCTCGCTTTGTTGCTTCTACTCCTTTTCCACGCGTCTCTCTCTCCGTTTTCATTTTAATCTGTTTTTTTTTTTTCTGACAATGGTATCAATGTTCTAGCCTTGCGAGTCTCCAGAGAAAGAAGGGAAGAAGAAATCAAGTGGGAAATTTTGTTTTCTTTGCTTCGTTCTTTTGTTCGTCAGTCTGGTTTATTTTCATAGATCAGACCCAAAAGGGCAAAATCAACGGCAATGGCACCCTCGTTTGATTGGTGGGCTAAGGAGGGCCATAGAGGCACACCCGTTGTTGTCAAAATGGAGAACCCAAACTGGTCAATGGTCGAGCTTGAGGCTCCCTCTGAGGAAGATTTCCTCATCGGCGACTCACCAGGCCGCCGTACCCGAGACAAGTCCCGTAACAAAAACGCTAAGCAGCTCACCTGGGTTCTTCTCCTCAAAGCTCACAAGGCCGCCGGTTGTTTAACCTCCATTGCCTCCGCAATGGTGTCCCTTGGCACCGCTATCAAGCGCCGTCTCCGGTCCGGCCGGACCGACACCGACACGGGACCCGATATCGATATCGGCCCCGAAAATGAGAACCCGACTATTAAAACCCGGTTCTATTCTTGTATTAAGGTGTTTCTATGGTTATCGGTGTTGCTCTTAGGGTTTGAGGTGGCTGCGTATTTCAAGGGCTGGCATTTTGGTGCTCCTCATCTCCAATTGCAGTACCTATTAGCGACGCCGTTTGGTTTTAAGGACATTTTCGATTCTTTGTACTCTCGTTGGGTTTTGATTCGGGTGGAGTATCTCGCTCCTCCTCTGCAATTTCTCGCCAATGTGTGTATCATACTCTTTCTTATCCAGAGTCTGGATAGGCTCATTCTCTGCTTGGGCTGCTTCTGGATCCGGTTTAAGAAGATTAAACCTATTCCAAAACAAGACGCACTTGCCGATCTGGAATCTGGCGAAGTTGGCTTCTTTCCTATGGTTCTTGTCCAGATCCCCATGTGCAACGAGAAAGAGGTAAATTCATGTTCGGATATTGACCTTAGACTTTACTTGCAAACTTGGTTATTTAAACTTCAGAGCTTTACGCTTCTAGTTTTATGTTCAATTTTGGTTTTAATGTTAGGTTTATCAACAATCAATAGCTGCTGTTTGCAATTTGGACTGGCCTAAGTCCAAAATTTTGATTCAAGTTCTTGATGATTCTGACGATCCAACCACTCAAATGTTGATTGAAGAAGAGGTGAACAAATGGCAGCAAGAGGGTGCCCGCATTGTTTATAGGCATCGTGTAATCAGAGAAGGGTATAAAGCTGGTAATCTCAAGTCTGCAATGAATTGCAGCTATGTCAAAGATTATGAATTTGTTGCTATTTTTGATGCTGATTTCCAGCCAACACCTGACTTTCTGAAAAGAACAGTTCCTCACTTCAAGGTATCTGAATTTCATTCTTTATTGTTATACGAATTTCATTTTTCTTGAACTGAATAAGTAAATTGAATCTAAATGCATAGTGGTGGAAAGGGTATAAGATTGGAACTGAATTTGGTATATTTTTACTTTGGAATCACAGGATAATGAGGAGTTAGGGCTAGTTCAAGCAAGATGGTCCTTTGTGAACAAGGATGAGAATTTGTTGACAAGGTTGCAGAATATTAACTTAGCATTTCATTTTGAAGTAGAGCAGCAGGTGAATGGGGTTTTCTTGAACTTTTTTGGGTTCAATGGGACGGCTGGTGTTTGGAGGATAAAGGCTCTTGAGGATGCTGGCGGGTGGCTTGAGAGGACTACTGTTGAAGACATGGATATTGCTGTCCGTGCTCATCTCAAAGGCTGGAAATTCATCTTTCTAAATGATGTTGAGGTATAATACTATTTTCCGATCCATGGAATGGGTTCTTTCATCAACGATTTTCAGGAAAAAAGAATACATTCACTGTTAGTAGTAATTGTTGATACATGACATTAACGGCTATTCGTTTATTATTCAGTGCCAATGTGAATTGCCTGAATCATACGAAGCATATAGAAAGCAACAGCACAGGTGGCATTCTGGACCTATGCAGTTGTTTAGGCTCTGTTTGCCAGATATCATAAGATCAAAGGTAACTACTCTTGCAGAAACTCTTTTTATTGTGTTTAAAATGTTTTTGCAATCTAAAGGAGCTCCAGCTGCTAATTTCATTTCCTTTGATCTTTGCAGATTAGCATATCAAAGAAATTTAATATGATCTTTCTCTTCTTTCTGCTTAGAAAGCTGATTCTACCCTTTTATTCGTTCACCCTTTTCTGTATAATTCTACCAATGACAATGTTCATACCCGAGGCTGAGCTCCCGGCATGGGTTGTATGTTACATTCCAGCCACCATGTCGTTTCTCAATATCCTCCCGGCACCAAAATCCTTCCCTTTCATTGTCCCCTACCTTCTATTTGAGAACACCATGTCAGTGACCAAGTTCAATGCCATGATCTCGGGTCTGTTCCAGCTTGGAAGTGCCTATGAGTGGGTTGTAACTAAGAAATCTGGTCGCTCTTCAGAGGGTGATCTTGTCTCCTTGGTCCAAACAGATTCAAAGCAACAAAGAGGGGGTTCAGAGCCCAATCTTGTGGAAATGAAGGAAGAACTTCTGAAAGAGCAGAAGGCTCGAAAAAAGAAGCATAACAGAATGTATACAAAGGAGCTGGCATTGGCCTTCCTTCTTTTAACAGCTTCAGCAAGGAGTCTACTGTCTGCTCAGGGTATCCATTTCTACTTCTTGCTGTTTCAAGGAATATCATTCCTGCTGGTTGGCTTAGATTTGATAGGAGAGCAAGTTGAATGAAGGATACACGAGATTGATTTACCGGGAGTACGAGGTTGATATACATGCAGGCGACATCGACACGGACATGAATACGAATAAATCTCGGAACAAGAAGTTATATGGGGGGATTATAACTGGGCTGAGAGTGCTTCCTTTCCTGATTGGCGTCCAGCTTGAAGAATCCCTAATACGATTCGCCTAATGTGAGGAGAAATTATGTGAAGACTGGACAGAAGAGAATGGATTGCAGCTGGGAGACACAGAAAAGATCAGATAATATGGAAGGTTTCCTCTATTAGGTTATGTTTTTTCATTCTTTAGTTTTTGGTTCAATTCTTTTGTAAGAAAAATTGCTCTTCAAACATGAAACAGAAATTTTTAGTTGCATTTTTAAGGCAGGACTTCCCCCCTTTTTCTTTTCCCAGAGCCAAACATGTTGATGCGAATTTAGTTAATTTTTTCAATAATGGCCAGAACAACTTGGCTCAGGTTTGGCTTTTCCTTATGCTGAAGCGATCTTTACGCTTTCCCAAGCTTTTTGAATTTGCTAAAGGATTAAGTGTAGAGATGTGAATAGTGTGTACAAGCGTGTTAAGCAAGAAGCAATTACGCCCCCTGAAGCACACAGAAGACACTTGCAAGTTTAACTGGAAGCACCTAGGAGAGTCCCTTGTTTGATCGCTGAATTGTATTGTTGGGAAGCAGCTGGACCACAGATTTTCCGAGAGACAACTTCGTTTAAATTTCGTTTGGCAAAAATTTTTAACATAATAATTATACTAATAAAAAAAATTGTCATGATTCTATTGATCCAACTGGCATGACCATAAATTCAAATGAGAAATGTTATTTTGAATTTCAGATGCCGTAATCATATACATCCATCCTATGGAATAAAAGCAAGAATAAGACTTGTTGAATGGGGAAGGCGGGACGCTATACAAATTGGAACCCTGGGAGGAGAAGGACCACTTTTAGACAAGTGGAAGCCGTGGGGCTCTCTGTGAGATGGATATGCACAGCACATGTGGCAATTGCTTGTGAGATGCAAGGAGACTGCTTCTCCAAAACGACAGCAGATGGTGCATTGTTGGCCCACAAGTCCCCAAGTCTAAGTTCAATATTTAATAAATAAAATGCAGCTCATTGCTCATCTGGACTGCATTTGTCTTATTTATATTGGATGATAAATAAGATTAATTTTCCAAACATCTTTAACTTTAGCTATCAACTTAGTCCAAAACAGGAAGATTATAAAATGTTGAATCCGTCAATTAGTTTTGTCTGAAGCAGCCAGCTGACCTTCTAGATTTGGCCGCATCTCCTTATTTCGCGGATTACCCCTACCCTTCTTAAGACCCCCTCTTTCTACGTTGATTTTTCCCCTTTTTTCCATTTTTCTTAAAAGGCTGAGATTTTAATTGCGGAACTGAAAAACCAAGCTGAATTAATTCAAATAAATTATTAAATATACAGAATTAAATTAGTATGTTTCCATTATTTTATTTCAATTTTTTATATTATAAAAATTCAGCTTCTGTTTTTTAATTGTTAATTGATTTGATTTTTCATCGTTTCAATTCAGTTTAACAATTGAACCGAATTGAAAATAAAAAATAATTTTTATAGTAAAACATTAATATTTAATAAATACGTAATCTACCATTTCTATTGCACTGAATTCTCACGAACTAATTTAATTCCAACAGTTCCTTGATTTCCATATACATAGCAAAGTAAATCAAAGTTGAACAGATTCAGTAGTGATACTGTGGAGATAATAATAGTAAGATAGTTAATGTGGTTTTGGAGATGGGCATGGTTGCATGTTATAGACGTTAAGAATAATACCCCACTTTCAGCTGCTTTAACTTCCATTAACTTCAAAACATTTAAACATTTCCAGCCAACCCACTCAGTTTTCGTCATTTTCTACCGCTGAACGAAATCCACAGCTACCTTCATAATTTCCAAACATTAATCTACCTGCTTTTTAAAATATTTTTAACTTAAAGAGTTTCCACAGGACCTGGTTCCCTCGAGCCCATTCCTCTGACATTGCTATTCAAATGCAGTTTCGTTTACTTATTGAAATTCAGTACATGACTTAAAATGGCATCTTCATTTTTTAAATTAATTCAATTGATTAAAAGTTCGGCTATTTTTTGATTCATCGAAGTTTATTTCTATATAAATTTCTATATCCACTTCCAATTATATAATTATATAAAAGAAAATAGTAAGAAGGGCATGTCCAAAGAGTGCCCGTAGACAATTTCCATAAACCAGATTTTGCATTCTATTTTATTTTATTTTTCACATTTATTTATTTATTTATTTTTGTCTTGGCACAGCTTTTCACCCTGCGTTTGCCATGTGGCTCGCTATCGTTTACTGGGATTTTATTTGATTTATAAATGCATTTTTTATAAATTATCCAAATAAAAACAACGTGACTAAGCGTGCAACGGTGCAAGTGTGCACTGAGCAACTCGTGCGATGCACAGAAGTACTCAAAATGCAGACTTCTGTAAAATATTGTCCGTGAATTAAATTATTCTTTTTTTTTTCAAGAAAAAAAAACTCTCTTTTTTAACATATATTAAAATTTTAATTATATTTTTACTAATATATTTATGTATTAATAAAAATAATATTATTAAATTAAAAAAGGTGCATACAATTTAGATATATTAAATACTTAATAAATTAATTATAATTTTTTTAAAAATAAAGTAGGACTATAATCTTTTACGCAAATTAAGTTTATAGATATTATCATAGGTAGAGTACTAGAGTTTTATCAATAATTATTGCATGAGGACTAACATGAAATATCGCATCTACTTTTTAAACTCAAAAAATAAAAAAAATTATATCTATGAAATGAATAAAAAATAAAAAATTGAAAAAAAAAACAAAATATTCTTATTTTGAAAAGTTTCCTTTAGTTGTGCCAAAAAAAAAGGGCCTCGATTAAACTCAATTTTTACATGATTAAACTGGTTTCATACAATTAATCTCTATTTTTATATGTATTTAATTTTTTAGGCAGTAATTTTATTTTTTTTTATTTTTTATAGAGAAGAGTGAATTAGAATTTCAATAATAAGGCTTTTATATATGAATTTTTTTTTTTATAAATAATGTATGATAGCAATTTACTATTAAACAGTTTAATTTAAGATGATAAAAGACATACTGTTTTCATAATTAAGCAGAAATTTTTATTTTCATCTTTGCCCAATGATTTAATTATTAAAATATATATTTTTATTAATATTGGATAAAACTATAGGATACATGAAAAAAATTACCAATCAAATAATTCATACTTTGGAATATTTTCCAAACAACTAGATTAGATTTTGAAAAAATAAATACCATATATTCATTGCAAATCGATTATTATTCATATACGATATGATATACCTGTGAATTTGCAAGAAAAAACCAAACTATTTACCTAGCCTTTTCAAAAAAAAAAAAAGGAAAAAATATATATTTAATCAGAGGTAGAATATGACATAATTTTTTAGATCCACATTTTGATAGAGTCTCTTCTGTCCTCGCAGTAGCCAATCAAGCCAATCATATAAATCTGTACGGATCTGCTCAATTACTTAGTTTTATTATAATTAACCGATTGTTCACGTACTTGTATACACGGCGTAGGATATTTGGCCGTTAAATTTGCAGTGGTAGCCATGTCACGGAGGCCGTTGAACCCTTCTCGCCGATATGGAGATAGCGGAGGAGTGTGTGGTGGTCTCCTCTCCTTTAGTTCCAAGCCTCGCTCTTCCCCCTACTTCCCCATTTTTCTAATTGTTCTGGTAACTTTTTTAACTGCTTTTTGCTTTTGATTCAGTTTGAGAAATGCCGATCGGTGGATGTGATTTTTGAATTGTTTTGTAACTTGTCAGGGAGTTCTCCTTATTTTTGCTTATTTGCAGAGGGATTCAGGTTGGTACTTCGGTTATTTATAAGCTTATTACTTGTGTTTCTTCACTCTAGTCAAATTAGGTATTGCTTGCATTGAAAGTTGCCATGATCTAGCTTATTTCAATTTTATATTTCATGCATTGGAATTTTCCACAGCTTTATGGGGATTGAATAGGCTTTGACTGAACTCTGTTTTCATCTGATAGGAGGACTTGGTGGTGGAAACATCGGGGCTTTTAGTAGAATTGAAGGTAAATCTGCTTCCCTGTAAAATTTCTCATGCCAAATTTTGGTAATATATTCGACTCTTTGGGTGCCATTGGCTCCTTTTTTTTTTCCCTCTTACGTATTAGCACATTGGGGTTACATGACGTATCTTGTAAACTTTAAATGCGTTTGATGCCCGGGAAACCTTTCTTTTTTTTTTTTTTCAATACGCTCCTGGATAAGCATATGCAATGATTCAAACAGAAAGAAAGTGAGCATTACTAAACAGTAAAAAGAATAGTTAGTTGATTAATGATTCAAGAAACAGAACAGATTTGCCTTCTAGAAGAACATCATATAGGACGCAACGCAAAGCCTTTATTATTAATCATGTGCATATTCATGCATATGGTCGCATGCAACATCTTGTTTCGGATTCTGTGTTTTACATAATAATTCCCATAGTGCTTCCCTGAAATTTGCCATAAACAAGGCTTCGCTGGAACTTCATTTATTTTGGAACTTTATTTTGTATGGTGCCATCTAACTGAGCAACAATAACAACAACAACTAAGCCTTAATTCCATATTAGATGGGGTTGGTTATATGGATCTTTGTCTCCAAATCCCTCTATCAAACCTTAGTTGTTGTTAATCCCTCTATCAAGCCTTAGTTGTTGTTATTCTGTTATATTGCAATCTATAGAAAATTATCTCAAATTGCAACAGTGGCTAAAATAGTTATAGAAAGAGCAGTAATGGGTCTGAAACTTGATTGATAATTATAGGAAGTGAAATACATGTGATAATGGATACAGAGAGAATGATCGTCCATGTATGCAGGTGATTTTCCATGCACAGCAGATATTCTACGCGGAATTCCTGTTTTGAAGAAGGCCTATGGTGACAGCATGCATAAAGTTTTGCATGTTGGCCCTGACACTTGTTTCGTGGTTTCAAATTTAAGGAAAGAAGATGAAACTGAAGCCTGGGGCGTGGAACCATACGATATTGAGGATGCAGATGGTCACTGCCAAGCACTAGTGAGGAAAGGCATTGTGCGGGTCGCTGATATCAAGTTTCCTCTTCCTTACAGGCCAAAATCTTTTTCTCTTGTGATTGTATCAGATGCACTGGATTACTTATCTCCAAGATACCTCAACAAAACCCTTCCAGATTTGGCTAGGGTATCATCTGGGGGTCTTGTAATATTTGCAGGTAAATGAAGTCCCTGCTGGTCCATAAACTAGGACTTTGATGTGCACATTTCTGCCTTGCTTGAAATCTTTTGTTCTTCATATAACTATTTGTTTATTTGTTTGTTTTTTATTTTTTGTTTCAGGGATGACAACTTTGTGGTTTCTAGTTTTTATTAGAGCAGATAAATCTGCAACTTAATGCTATTGAAATCCTATATAGAATATTTTTCAGTTTACTTCTCTTCCCCCCTGCCAATCTCTAATTACAATCTAATTGTGTAGAGCGAGGTGTGGGATGAGATATATGTTGTTAGAACTTCTTTTGTGAGATTAAATTTTTCTTAGAAGTGATTTGAATTAAATGAAGGCTATAAACATCAAGTTGAATTCATGTGAAATAGAAGATCTGGAATTATTAGAAATCATTTTCCTCTTCTTATTGTTTGGGCCATAGTGACTCTTTAGAAATTAAATTTTTTTGTTAAATCTTCAACTCAGATCATTCTTGTTACTCCTCTTTCTCTATTTGTCGCTTACATTTGAGTTTAATCTCTAATATTTCTTTATGATCTCTTCAAAAAGCTCTATTTTGCATAAATAACTCTTGCGATATTGCTAGATGCTATAAAGGAAAGAGTTTATAGGAATTGGTAATTTGAAATAATGAAGCGAAAAATATAATGTGACCACTTGAGTTTGATCACTTTTCTTTACAATTCCATCAAGAAGTTCTATGTTTCATGACCAACTCTTGTGACATTGCAAGATGCCACAAAGGAAAAGTTTACAAAAACTGCTAACTTGAAGTAGTAAATCTAGGAATGTAGTTTTCTTAGTGTTTATTATTGATGATCTTCATTAAAGATGTAGATAAAGATTGGTAGCAGTTATACATCCCTATTTTGTGAAAGTCATATATCAATCTTTTGCGTCTTAATTCCTTTTTCCCTTGCTACATGAGAGTTGTACTACGTTGCTATGCATTATTATATTATGAATAAGTTTTAATTTGGTGGTACTATGGTTTTCAAAGTGTAGATTGAACACTAGTTGGAGCTTTGTTGAACACAAAATAAAATAAAATAAAGGAGGCCATAGATGTCGATTTCATCATTTGGTTTTTGAGAAAACCTTGCCCTTTAATGAAAATTAGGTGTTCATCACCATGTTTCTCGAGGAAATATATATTTTGTGAACAAATAGTCGTCATTTTTGAGAATTTTTACAGGTGTTGCTCGGATGTTCTTCCTTTTATAGATAGGCAATATAATATCCCTTATTTAGTTTCTTTTTATTGGAAGATGAAAATAGAGAATAAGAAAATGAAAACCTTTGTATATTGTCTTCTTAGTGATCTTAATTGTTATACATGCAGGCCTTCCTGGTCAGCACAGAGTTAAAAAAGTTGCAGGAGTATCCAAATTTGGAAGAGCTGTAAGTGTCTTAGTTATGGGCAAGAGATGGTTTCGCTTTTGATGCTTGTTTATTTACTAATAATTTTTCAATAGTCGCTTTCTTTGCTAAACTCTTTATCTATTATGGTATTTGAAAATGGTGTGGTATGATCATTTTATCTTTGACGAGATTGGTAATTAGTATCATATAAAGCTCAAATCGCATGGAATCAGCTCACTTAAGTGCTGCAAAATGTCTATTTGATTTGGACCTCATTTTCTTGTAGAATGTCCTTCTCAATTTGCTCTTTAGTTTCTTTGGTAGCATTTATGAGCTTATAGTTATGATAGAGAGAGGATATAATTAAAAGTGGATATGGCTTAGAAGGTCACTAAATCAACTTCAGTGACCTATGCCGCTTAATCAAATTTCATATATTACTAAATATAGGTAGAGTGCTTATATCAAAGCTGGAGTCAATAGATTCTTATCCTTTAATTGCTTTGATTATGCACTTATGCTGAGACTAACTCATCTCCACTTGAGATAAATTTCAATCCTTATTACTAACGAACAAATGCAGCAATGTTTTGTCAAAAGCAAGTACTCCATGTCTTGAATTCTATTCTTGTCTATGTTGATTTTATACATTCCTGCATTGTCTTGCTGTCTCATTTTCTAACATCTATTTTCATATAAATTGAGCCTTCTTTTTGTGTGTGTGTGAAAAATCTTTGCAGGCTAAATTGAGGAGCTCATCTTGGTGGGCGCGGTACTTTATCCAGACCAGTTTAAAAGAAAATGAAGCTGGTCTTAAGAAGTTTGAGCAAGTTGCAGCTAAGACATCATATTACCCAAGATGCCAAATTTTCCACCTCAAGGCTTACACTTGATCTCTCTACATAAATTTTTTCTTTTTAACTTTGAGAAATCTCATTAATTAACTAAATTAAATTTTCTTAGGCTTCCTGAGTAATTCAAATTCTTTGTAGAATTTCTACCTATTTTGTTTTAATAGTTTCTGTTGGTCCTGTATTCCAACCAAGAATGATTTGTATTCTTTGAACTCAGATTTCAGATGTAAATTTTTATCCACTTTCTTGTGCATTTTAACTAAGTATTTCCTGGAAGTTTCTTCTATTTTCTCCACCATGATTGCTTCAAATAATAATACTGCTTAAGCTAGAACTAAGAGTTGTATTAGCTGAAATTTAATGATGATAAGGCGAATGAGTGATAATTGTGAAGATAGCTAACTATTAGTATTGTTAGTAGCAATTAGAGGTAGTTAAGTTTGTTAATAATGGTTAGTGGTGGCTGTTATTAACTGCCGTTCTATTAGCATTGAAAAGAGTGATTAATTAGACATTGATTTCAATGTATGATAAGCTGGAATTAGTTAGTTACAGCTTTCATGTATATAAGACTCCATATATCGTTCTGTATAAGTAGTGATATATAATAAAATCCAGTTTTCTTTTTTATTCTCTCTCTCGATATTTCTTTATAATTCCAGAAGCTTTGAGATTCTATATGGTATCAGAGCCTGATTCTTGAAGCTTTATAACTTGAAAATCCTTATAATTAGTTAGATATTGTAATCAATCTTATTCTACCATCATAGAATTGTTGAATTCATGGCTTATGAAAGAGAAAGAGGAGGATACATAAGGATCGCAAGGAAGAGCAACCAGAGTAAGGGATGATCCATTCACTATCTTCAATTCTAATAATCTTGGAGGATCAATTATGCAGGTGCCTTTGACAGACACCAACTATTTGATTTGGAGCATTGGAGTTAGAATTGCACTTAAGGCCAAGAACAAAATTGGCTTTATTACAAGGAAGAGAAAAAGACCCGTGGAAGAAACATAGGAGTTTCTTCAATGGAGAAAGGTTGATGCTTTGGTAAAATCATGGATATTGGGCTTTATCTCGAAGGAATTAGTTGATACATTTGTATATTGTCCAACTTCTCAATAGCTTTGGGAAAAAATTGAGATGATGTATAGTGTCTGTAATGGATCTTTGATGTATAAAATCTAGAGAAATATCTTTGCAATGCAATGAGGAGGAGACTTAATCATTGCTTACTATAGCAAATTAAAGAAACATTAGGAGGAGTTGAATCAACTCAGGCCTTTACCAGTTTATAGCTATTAAGGATGTACATGTGGAGTTTTTAAAAGGATAACAGATATGGAAGTTTTAACCAAGCTGATCCAGTTTTTAATTGGACTTAATCCAATATTTGAAGCTGCAAAAAGTCAGATATTAATGCTAGATTTTTTGCCACTTGTAGCAAAAGCATACTCAACAATGCTACATGTTGAGACTTAGAAAGACATTAATGTATTTATAAATGATGGAGTGGAAAGTAGTGTCATGTTGGTAAGGAACAGTTTTAAGAATGATAATGGGGGAAGTAGAGGAAATTTTAGAAAAAAAGAAACAAAAAAAAAGGAGATAGATTCTGTGAACATTGTTAGGCTGCAAATCATACCAAGGATATATGTTTTAGGCTACATGGTTATCTTGATTGGTTCAAAGATTTGAAGAACAAAAAGTAAAGGGAATACAAATTCTGCATATGGAAGAAGAAGCTCAACTAACATGGTCAATTCCTTCGACACTTCTTTTGATAGTTATTCAGATGATGAAGAGATAAATGATACATCAGTTGATTGGTCCACATCCTTCTTACCTTTCTTGAAGAAGGAATTCAATAAATTCATGAAGGAGAAGCTGAACAAAGACAATGAACATGCTCAATTTGCTCAATTTGCACACGAGTGTGTAGCTACTGATCAAATAAGAGCTTTGAGTTTAATGCATTTGTAATTACATAATAATGCTTGGATAATTGACACTGGAGCTAGTGTACATATGTGTCCTAACATATCCTACATGAAAACTTTGTTACCTGTTAGTCATAAGTCCCTTATATAGCTACCTGATGGAACCGCAAAATTTGTGTCTTAGTATGGTAGTGACAAAATTCACCCTAAACTTATATTACATTAAGTGTTATATGTGCTTTCCTTCAAGTACAATTTGCTGTCTGTGCATAAAACTTCTCATTACAACTAGCCTTGTTTGCTTGTGTCTCCCTTACTGCTGCTTATTACAGGACCAAAAGACTAATGACATTATTAGAGTGGGTAGAGTCTTAGGTGCCTTATAATACTTGATGAAAACTCATTCAGTGATGATGCTATAGGGATAGCAAAGACAAAGTTGAAAAACTCATTCAGTGATGATACTATAGGGAGAGCAAAGACAAAGTTAAAAAACTGTAGAATGAAAGAAGTTATTATAAATTTTGCATTGAGTGTATCTGATTCAGAAGTAAATAAGTGCATAGAGAATTCTGCTAATGTATGGCATAAGAGACTTGGACATGCATCATATAATGTACTTAGGCATTTGCCTTTTATATCAAATAAAGATATAAAATCAGTTGAAGAATGTGATATATGTTATATATCTAAACAATGCAGGTTGCCTTTTCAAGCTAAGAGTCATAACAGTACTTTTAAGTATTTTGAGATAATTGACATGGATATATGGGGTCCTTATAAAATAAATGCCTTAGCTGGGGGTAGATATGTTTTAACTGTAATGACCCAAAAATCCCGACTTTCGTGAATAACATTTCCCCAGATGAATAGTAATTTCCGAAACTTGAGTTGCATTAAGTGTACAGATAGGGAGTATTAATTACAAGAGAATTTTGGGTAAAGTTTGAAGCTAATTCGAAGTCATTCGGATGGTTAAAAATGCTAAATAAGATTTTACGGTAGTGTCTTGTGAAAAGTATTGCAGGCAAAGCTGAATCGTAAAAAAATAAAAAGTTGCTCAAATAAATCTGAAAATATTACAACCTGGTACTCAAATATTCCAAATAGTCCAATGACTTTGGAATTAGAATTTTTTGAGTTCGGAAACTATTTTTATCTAATTTTTAGGACATAAAGTGAATTAATTTTTTAGGTTCCCATCATAATTTGGGCTCGATATTTTAAGAGGATTTAGAACTTGAATTTATTAAATTTTTGGGATAGAAATGGGGACACTCCTATAGTTTATAACAAATTTTCAAAAAGAGGAAAAATTCAAAGTTTTCAAAAATATAAATACGATGGAAATTATCATTTTTCATTTTTTTCACAAAAACTCAAAATTTCCTCTTTCATGAATAGTGAATTTTGGCCCGTCACTTGTTTTGTCTCCCATTTTTGATTTGTTTCTCATAAAATAATTACACCCATCTCGCAAATTTGATGTCAAATCGAAGGGTGTTCCAAGACAAGTCCATAAACATTAAAAATGTCGCGAACGGCGAATTGTTGCTGGAGAATCCCGTGATGAATAGTAATCACCCGACTCTTGGGATTTTATTTTTCACAAATTTTATTTTTCACGGATTTTTAGGTAGCCGTAGGATGTATATCTAGACTTAAAATATTTTTTCGACTTTTAGATTATCTTATATTATTATTTTTTAAATTGTGTCCTTTTTGAACTCGAGGCAAGGAGAAGGGTTAAGCCCACTTCGAGCATCTCGTATGACCCGAATTAGTAAGTGTAATCGACTTAATCATTACTTAATTGATTAAATT